>JAVTVY010005372.1:0-37440 GCA_036873755.1 Hanleya hanleyi
CATAAGTTGTAGTCCATAGCAGAATATAATTTCAATTTTGACCAGTTGACCAGGAATTGTTTCTGAGAGCTTAATTAAATTTTCTACTTCTGGGTAATTTGTAGGTCAGCAATTATGTGCTTTGAGAAAAGCAGTATGTTTTGCGCAGATTGATTCGACTCTGTCACCTGTAGGCGTAGATGTTTTGTATTTTATGTGCAGTTTTGTCATATACTGTGATAACTAATGTTAACAATTATTTGAATTGAGTCAGATTTTTATATGACTTTGACTGTTCACACCTCACATTTTCCAGACTATAGGTTAGAGTGCAGACGCGATCAATGACTCTTCATTTTGATTCTAATTTAGCAATATTTCGTACTGAAGGTTTTTATTTTATTAATGTATCGTTTGTTTTCACTTTCTTTTAATGACGCAAACAGGGTATATTATCTCTTTTGTGACTATTATGGTTTGACTCCGTTACTTGTAGATGTTTTGTGTTTAAATGTGTAAATTTTAAGATTGCCATTTACTGCGATATCTAGTGTCAAAAATTATTTGCATGGAGTCGGTTTGTTACACCTCTTACGTGGCTATGACTGCCTACACCTTTTACATATTCTTCTGATTTTAACGTTATGGGGTGCAGGCTAGCAAATGTTTTGCGCTCCTGTGCAGGTCCGACCAATGACTCCATTTTGATTCGAATTTGGCAAGCTCTTGATTTTACCGGCAGCTTTAGAGTTTACTAACTTTACACACAGTTCTCCTGACATTCCTTAGTATGTGTCACTGCCCTTGTTGCTCGGGTAACTGACAGGGGTCCTTTTGGGGGTGTTTGGCGGGTTTAAATTGGTGGCCAGGTCACCGCTATTGCTCATGCGTTCTGGTACAGGTACTTGATATACCTGTATTCTTCAGTGTTTTTCATTTTCGTCACATGTACAAAATTAAAGTTTTGGACATTCCTAACTCAGATGCATGTAGCAGTGGTGCTGACCTGGCCTCCCATTTTACCCCAAATTCCACCACGTTCTTTACATTCCGCTTGCATATTGCGTATTTTACCATGTCTATGCGTAGCATTTTTATCCATACAAATTTTATGGATCTTAATAAATTGTTTGTGTATTAATATACAGGTGTTGTGTGGTTTCTTGCCGGTACACTTCTAATTATAACATTTTGGCTCGTCAAAATGGGTAATTGGAACTAGGCAAGATCTACATGTAACCTTAGCTCAAAGTACTGATGCTATTCTATATTTAGCTTATATGTACACGAACGTATCTTTTCAGACTACTGCCTCACTGGTCGTTGTCTTTGGACTTTTAGCTGGTAGCCAACTTTCTGATCATTATTCCCGTTCATATTTAAATCACCGCCTCTGGAGTGTTTATTCCTGTTCACATTTAAATCTGACACCAAGGTGTTTCCTATTCCCCGTGTTTTTCCCATCGTGCATGGTTTGGCCAATCTATTTAATGCATGCCGGCTTGACTTCACCGTCCAGCCTGCACTGACCAGTCAAGAGATGTTTGCGTACATGTAGGAATTTTAAAGTTTCCCACCCACCCGCCCCATAATAAGTCATTAGTAGTCGTGTTAGGGCGGGTTTAAATTGGTGGCCAGGTCACCGCTATTGCTCATGCGTTCTGGTACAGGTACTTGATATACCTGTATTCTTCAGTGTTTTTCATTTTCGTCACATGTACAAAATTGAAGTTTTGGACATTCCTAATTCAGACGCATGTAGCAGTGGTGCTGACCTGGCCTCCCATTTTACCCCAAATTCCACCACGTTCTTTACATTCCGCTTGCATATTGCGTATTTTACCATGTCTATGCGTAGCATTTTTATCCATACAAATTTTATGGATCTTAATAAATTGTTTGTGTATTAATATACAGGTGTTGTGTGGTTTCTTGCCGGTACACTTCTAATTAAAGTTTCATGGGGAAATCCAAGATGGCTGCCTGGTGGCCATATTGGATTTTCGTATCACAACAGAAAAGTTATCTTGCACAACTAGACCGCAAGGGAAACGCGTGTACCAACTTTGAGAAAGATCCATGCAGTAGTTCCTGAGAAATCGCGATAACAAAGTTTCATGGGGAAATCCAAGATGGACGCCTTGTGGCCATATTGGATTTTTGAATCGGACCAGAAAAGGTATCTTGCACAACTAGACCCCAAGGGGAACCTGTGTACAAAATTTGAGAAAGATCCATGCAGTAGTTCCTGAGAAATCGCGATAACAAGAACTGTTTACGGACGGACCACGGACGAAAAGTGATTTGAACAGCCCACCATCACATGTGCACACTGTTCTGTTTTGGTGATGGCTGGGAAATTCCACTTATTACCTTCACAAGCTCCATCTACAAGAAATGGTATAGCATCTATACATTGATGATGGATGAAATGTTCTCATTAGCCCACCATCACCAGATGGTGGGCTGTTCAAATCACTTTTCGTCCGTGGTCCGTCGTCCGTCCGTCAGTCAGTCCGTCCGTAAACAATTCTTGTTATCGCCATTTCTCAGGAACTACTTTATGGATCTTTCTCAAATTTGGTACACAGGTTCCCCTAGGGGTCTAGTTGTGCCAAATACCTTTTTTGGTCCAATTCGAAAATCCAATATGGCCACCAGGCAGCCATCTTGGATTTCCCCATGAAACTTTATCGTCATTTCTCAGGAAGTACTGCATGGATCTTTCTCAAATTTGGTACACAGGTTTCCCTTGGGGTCTGGTTGTGCAAGATACCTTTTTTCGGTCCGAATCGAAAATCCAATATGGCCACCAGGCAGCCATCTTGGATTTCCCCATGAAACCCTGTTATCGCGATTTCTCAGGAACTACTGCATGGGTCTTTCTCAAATTTGGTACACGGGTTCCCCTTGGGGTCTAGTTGTGCAAGATACCTTTTGTGGTCCGATTCGAAAATCCAATATGGCCACCAGGCAGCCATCTTGGATTTCCCCATGAAACATTGTTATCGTGATTTCTCAGGAACTACTGCATGGATCTTTCTCAAATTTGGTACACAGGTTCCCCTTGGGGCCTAGTTGTGCAGATACCTTTTTCGGTCCGATTCGAAAATCCAATATGGCCACCAGGCAGCCATCTTGGATTTCCCCATGAAACCTTGTTATCGCGATTTCTCAGGAACTACTGCATGGATCTTTCTCAAATTTGGTACACATGTTCCCCTTGGGGTCTAGTTATGCAAGAAACCTTTTTTGGTCTGATTCGAAAATCCAATATGGCCACCAGGCAGCCATCTTGGATTTCCCCATGAAACCTTGTTATCGCGATTTCTCAGGAACTACTGCGTGGATCTTTCTCAAATTTGGTACACAGGTTCCCCTTGAGGTCTAGTTGTGCAAGATACCGTTTCTGGTCCGATTCGAAAATCCAATATGGCTACCAGGCAGCCATCTTGGATTCCCATCATGAAACCTTGTTATCGCGATTTCTCAGAAACTACTGCATGGATCTTTCTCAAATTTGGTACACAGGTTCCCCTTGGGGTCTAGTTGTGCAAGATACCTTTTTTGGTCCAATTCGAAAATCCAATATGGCCACCAGGCAGCCATCTTGGATTTCCCTTTGAAACCTTGTTATTGCAATTTCTCAGGAACTACTGCATGGATCTTTCTCAAATTTGGTACATTGGTTCCCCTTGGGGTCTAGTTGTGCAAGATACCTCTTCTGGTCCGATTCGAAAATCCAATATGGCCACCAGGCAACCATCTTGGATTTCCCCATGAAACTTTATTATCGTCATTTCTCAGGAAGTACTGTATGGATCTTTCTCAAATTTGGTACACAGGTTCCCCTTGGGGTCTAGTTGTGCAAGATACCTTTTTCGGTCCGATTCGAAACCAATATGGCCACCAGGCAGCCATATTGGATTTCCCCATGAAACCTTGTTATCGCGATTTCTCAGGAACTACTGCATGGATCTTTCTCAAATTTCGTACACAGGTTCCCCTTGGGATCTAGTTGTGCAAGATACCTTTCCTGGTACGATTTGAAAATCCAGTATGGCCACCAGGCAGCCATCTTGGATTTCCCCATGAAACTTTATTGCCATTTCTCAGGAACTACTGCATGGATCTTTCTCAATTTTGGTACACAGGTTCCCCTTAGGGTCTCAATATGCAAGATGCCTTTTTCGGTCCGAATCGAAAATCCAATATGGTCACCAGGCAGCCATCTTAGACTTCCCCATGAAAGTTTTTTATCATGATTTCTCAGGAAGTACTGCCTGGATCTTTCTCAAATTTGATACACAGGTTCAATTGTGCAAGATACCTTTTCTGGACCGATTCCAAAATCCAATATGTCCATCAGGCGGCCATCTTGGATTTCCCCATGAAACTTTGTTATTGGGATTTCTCTGGAACTACTGCATGGATCTTTGTTAAATTTGGTACACAGGTTCACCTTGTCGTCTAGTTGTGCAAGATACCTTTTCTGGTCCGATTCGAAAATTCAATATGGCCAACAGGCGGCCATCTTGGATTTTCCCATGCAAATTTGTTATCGTGATTGCTCAGAAAGTACTTCATGGATCTTTCTGAAATTTGGTACACAGGTTCCCCTTATGGTCTAGTTGTGCAAGAAACCTTTTTGGGTCCGAATCCAAAATCCAATATGGCCAGAAGGCGGCCATCTTGAATTTCCCCTTGAAACATTGTTACCGTGATTTCTCAGCAAATATTTCATTGATCTTTCTGAAATTTGGTACACAGGTCCGTCTGCCGGCGGGTCGGCTACATGAAGGGACGTGACTCTTGTGACTCAACGTCACAACTCGACAACTGTAGACTACTGCATGTTTCGATCCAAGAGAGATAATCAGGATTCAGGCACTTTCGAAGTTTGAACATTACTGCGCGGACCAGATCTCTTCAGTATTAAGTAGTGTACCATCTTACTATTTTCGAGCATGGTATCTTAAAAGAGATATCTCAAAATAGTCTGATAAACAGAACAGAATTAGCATTCGTTCTTAATTATAAAATCTTAAGTATGTTTCATAGCTCATGCCAAAGTGTCAAAGAGATTGGTCTTCGCTTCCAGTACCCAATCATGACACGTGCAAAAAAATAAATAAAAAAAAATACTACGAAACAAAGGCGAAGAATCCTCCGTACATGTCAAGCCTGGAAATAAGCACCTGTCATAACTACTTGTCACCCCTATTTTGGGAAATGTTCTGCACCATGACCTTTTTACCTTTGTAAATGGAGATTCAAGCTGGAGTAGTTCATCATGATCTGCAGGGGTGTATTAAAATTTGGCAGGTACCTATTTCCAGCCATGCATGTACATTCACTTTCAGTCTAACTTTGCTCATTTCTCTTGTATTATAACAACCGACATAATTACAGTTTCTAGAAATTTTGTAACTCCTGAAACTTAGATTATATCTTGGTGTTTTTCAGTGGCCTTTTCTGATCCTTTTCGCTCAGATTCGAAATTCTGTAAACAAAATTACAAATCAATCGTTTGTTCTTAGTAACAATGAACAAAAAGATCCTCTAGTCATTAGCTTACAATTATCGCACAATGGTGGGCGCCAAGATCCTTCAGGATCTCTCGTTTGATGAAAGTAACAGCATTAGGAAATATGAATGCCAACAACAAATTTTGATTGTATCCATATAGTTTTTGAAGTGTTAAAAGTGATGAAATTTTTGTATGATTACTCGTATTGTCCGGTCTCTTGTACTATTTCCTCGGTTTGGTGTTTCTTTTTAATAGGACACATTGTTGCAGTGATTCTGTGTTTCAAGTCCAATATATGAAAAACTTCTTTTAAATTTTTTTGAAAAGTTCAGATAAAACTATATTGCGGCAGTGTCACAGTTAAAGCCAGAGTGACTAGTAAGCCTTACATATTCAACATTGCATATATATATTATCCAATTTATTGCTCTTAATTAGCAAGATTGTTGCAAGGAAATTCCAGTTTGCTAAATATAATTTTGAAGAATCTTACCAGCAGAAAAAAACTGTCATGCTCAGCCGAGGGTCTTGTGAAGGGGCAAGTCTGCAGGAATTTGAATCCCAGCCATCCAGACTCTAGCTAAATTACAAGAAGACACCAGGAATTGAGAGACCAGGAAAATTTATATACATGTCATATTACAGCCAATAAATAACCAATTAATTTTGTAAGACCACATCAAATGTACATATCCAGAGAGCAGAACAAGAAATAATTAAGATATAGTTTTGTCATTTTTTTGCAAGATTCATTTTAAAGTTATTATTCACAATTTTGTATTTTATTATGATGGTCGGAAAAGCCATTAAATAAACTTGAAGTTCATCTCATGATTTGGAAAGAATATCGATTCCTCTAAATTATGAATAGAGCGAAACCAGAACTGTCGTGATTATATAAAAACATTATCCCTCCAATAATATAATTATTTTGTGACTCCATGTCTTATGAGTGTGTTTTTTCTTTTCTGTGAACTTTCAACACCGCACTCTGTCTTTGAGAAATATGGATCAATGTCTTCTGTGTCACAATTCCAGACACTTTGAAGTTCATAATGTTCTCCTGAAATTCCCCACCATCAGTTCCATGTGTACACCGATATAGGCCTACCTAAAAATATAATGCAAATGAATAAAGTATAAATTAATATTCTGTCGCTTTTGCCCATATTTCAGATGTAAATTTTCACTCATTAAATTCCAGAGGCACAGTACATGATGTATCATTGAAATATGAAATTTGCAATTCCCTGTATTTCTTCAGAATACATTGTGGAAATGTCCAGGAACTAATGCACGAGTCAAGCGACGCCACCTACCTTGACCTACATTTTGGTATGTGGCACATCATGTCCCCTTAATGTATCTACTGACACAAAACACTTTTTTTTTTAAGATTTCTTGATTCTGGGGTCACAGTGACCTTGACTATTGACCTTGGCCTAAATTTTGGTACAAGACAAACCATCTTCCCGTAATTTCTCAATGGACACAAAAACTCATGATTTTTAAAAATTTCATGATTTTGGGGGTTACAGTGACCTTGACTTTTGACCTTGACCTACATTTTGGTATGTGACACATCGTGTCCCCCTAATGTACCTACTGACACAAAAAATGCTATTTTTAATAATTTCCTGATGTTGGGGTCACAGTGACCTTTGACCTTGACCTAATTTTTGGTATGTGACACTTCATTTCCCCCTATTGAATCCACTCGCAAAAAATTAGCATTTTTTAATGATTTCCTGATTTTTAGGTCACACTGACCTTTAACCTTGATTCTGGGGTCACAGTGACCTTGACTATTTGACCTTGATCTAAATTTTGGAACATGACAAAACGGCCCCCCATAATTTCTCAATGGATTAAAGAAATCGTGATTTTTAACAATTTCACGCTTTTGGGGTCACAGTGACCTTGACCTTTGACCTTGACCTACATTTTGGTAGGTGACACATCGTGTCCCCCGAATGTATCTACTGACACAAAAAAATGTTATTTTTAATAATTTTCTGATTTTGGGGTCCGTGACCTTTGACCTTCGACCTTGACTTATTTTTTGGTATGCGACACTTCATTTCCCCCTATTGAATTCACTCACAAAAAATTCGAATTTATTAATGATTTCCTGATTTTTCAGTCACACTGACCTTTGACCTCTGACCTTGACCTACATTTGGTATGCAGCACATCGTTCCCCCATAGGGCATCCACTCACCAAAAATTAGAACTGTAGATAGAAAACTGTCAATGATTTCCTGATTTTAGGCAACTTTGACCTCTGACCTCGACCTCAATTTTAGTACGTGACACATCGTCTCCACCTAGCGTATCCACTCACAAAAAATTGCAACTGTGGATAGAAAATGTTCACCGATATAGACCGGACACGAACACTTCAGTGATTTCCTGTTTTTTAGGCCAGTGACATTTGACCTCTGACCTCGACCTTCATTTTGGTACGCGACACATCGTCTCACCGTAGGGTATCCACTCACCAAAAATTGGAACTGTAGATAGGAAACTGTCCCAGATATAGACCGGACACGAGAACCGGACAGACGGACGGACGGACGGACAGACGGACGGAAACCGCCATCACATAATACGTCCGCCTTTTGGCGGGCGTATAAAAACCCGGCAATAACTGAAACAGCGAAAATTGGGGTCTGAAATTGGCGGTTCTCAGTCTTGCAGCACGAGATCTCTCCGCAGGAGAGGAGTGGGAAGTCGGCAAGGCTTTGGTGAAAGATCTCCTCTTGAAAATGGCAACAGACTGACAGTACAACTTGCAGTAGATCCTTTGTCAATTATATTTCGTGAGTCTTACACCAAATCGTTGCCGGGAAGTCAGTCGATTGGCTGATGGACGTCCATATCTTCCCAGCGAATATTCTCAGCACAACAACATGAATAGCAGAACATTTACCAGAAGGTCATCTACGTCGTTGATAGTTCATAATACAGCAGTAGTATTCATTGCTGACCTCTTTCACCAACAGATATCAAGCACTCCATGACTTTATTGGAAGTTCAACACATCGCGAATTGCATCATCTTGCAACAACAAGAACAACAAGACACACAAACTATAGAAGCGCCACCTGCAGGGAAGATAACTCCTGTGAGAATATCCGTGGGAAAATGTTTTAGAAACTGAATATTTCCTATAACTTATTCCAATTTAAGGACATTACTTCAAAGAATAAAAAAAAAAAATAATAATAAATAAAATAAGGAAAAAAATTATATTTTTGAAGGATAGTGGTATAATTTTTCTCATTTTAATTTATTTAGATTTCATATTTTTTATTTGCAAAAAAAACAATGATTTTGTTTTCACTCGTGAGAAAGGGAAGTCAATATTTTTTAGAATCACAATTCTTAAAGTGATAAACAAGAACAAAAGCATGCAGTTGTTCTTGTTGACTCTGGCTCATACATTAGAAATTGATTATTTCTAAATGAACAGGAGCAAAACATTGTGCAATCATAATTTTGATAAAGTTTGCTTTCTACATTGAATTGCACATAATTTAAGATATTTCCATTTTTATCTCGCCTTACGAAGTAAAGGGGAGATATTGTGAGGGGGGAAAGAGGATGTCATCGTCGGTGTCCCCTGCCTGGAAATGATAAGGTTTTTGGTTTAGCAAATTAAAAAAAAATCTAGAAAAATTAGAAAAAATATTAAAAAAAAAAAAAAAATATGGGGGTACTACCCCAGGGGTGCTCCAATGTTAAAATCCCTATGATAAGAGTTTTGCGTTTAGCTGAAGCGCACATGTACATCTGTACTTAGAAAGTTTGTTGCAGTTGTCAGCTGTCATTGGATGATTATGAAACTTGGTACACATGTTTCTTATGGGGTCATTCCATGAAATGGGGGTACCAAAGTGTGACATGCAAACCAATTTTGAAAAGATGTCAATTCCTGGCTGCACTAAGTCGGGGATAATATTGATATACAGAGATTCGGAAAACATAAGAAAACGGATAATATTCCACAATTTGGGAGAAAAATAAAATAATGAAGTTGCGCGTGTAACGAGGACACCAAACTATATTTTAAGTGTCAAATAGAATAAAAACATGATCAAATTGCTAGAATATTTAATCCTATTCTTAGTCAGCATATTTAGTGGCATTGACTGCCTCAATTCAATCAAGTGGTGCGTGTAACATGGACACCAAAAATGGCTTCGTGTCCTTTCGCATACATCATGTGAAATCACCATACTAGGTCACCATCAAACTCTAGACTTTACCATCAAACTGATCATGGCACATGAACATTTTATATGTAAGACTGGTCTTGGTTTCACTTTCTTTCTTCTGGAATCAACATTTGTTTGTCACACATGTAACGAAGTGGCAAACGTAACTGTTCAGGACGCGAAATAGCACAATACTACATGTACTTACCCGCTATTTTTTGCAATTGCCTCATTACATGACACCTACTCTAAAGTGGCTCCACCAGCCATGTCACAAATTTTGGGTTCCATTGCTGCACATTGTAATTCATGCCAAAAAAAAATATAACTAAAATGCAAGCCGAGGGTGGTGCGTGTAACCACATGAAAGAGGACACGAAAGCGAGACATAAAAGTATATTCCAACTACAGCTATTACGGACACATCAAAATCCTGTCATATTTGGATCAATAATAGACAAGATTAGCCCAGCTCAAGAATAGTTTTGAATGACATTTTCTTGGTGACCGGTAAGAGATAAGGTAAGTAACAAAAGAGGACACCAAGCGTTACACGCGCAACCTGAATTTTGAGGGTTTCATGCATCCAGAATCTGCATTTAAGGGTGACTGATATGAAATAAACTAAAATAAATTGAAAGACATGAGCCAGATCGATACTTTAAGTTGTTTTATTGGTCAAATTTATTAGCAATTCATGCACAACAGTGCAAATTATGGCAAATGAATGAGTTTTCTGTTTAGGTGAATTGTACATGTAGGCCTCTATATGTATACATGTACATGGTAAGTTTGCTGCAGTTGTCAGCTCTCATTGGATGATTACAAAACTTGGTACACATGTTTCTTATGATTAGAGAATGTACCTGTGCTATTTTTGAGATGAAATATTAATATTTCTACAAATTATGGCAAATGATAAGAGTTTTGCGTTTAGCTGAAGTGCACATGTACATCTGTACACCACAGTTTACTGCAGTTGTCAGCTGTCTTTGAATGATTATGAAACTTGGTACACATGTTTCTTATGATTAGAAGATGTACCTGTGCTATATACATGTAGGAGATGAAATATTAATATTTCTACAAATTATGGCAAATGATAGAGTTTTGCGTTTAGCTGAAGTGCACATATGTACATCTGTACACCACAGTTTACTGCAGTTGTCAGCTGTCATTGAATGATTATGAAACTTGGTACACATGTTTCTTATGATTAGAAGATGTACCTGTGCTATTTAGGAGATGAAATATTAATTTTTGTTCAAATTTTGTCGAAGTAATCTGCCAATAGTAATGTACATGTACAATGTATATACATGTACACCTGTACATGGAAAGTTTTCTGAAGCTGTCGGCTTTCATTGGATGAGTTTGACACTTGCTACCCAAGTTCAATGTGATTCGACGATGTGCATGTGCTATTTAAGAAATATGACATTAAATATGAATTTTTGTCCTAATTATTGCAGTGTAGACTTTGTACCTTTCCATTGATAAGGTTTTTGTTGGGCAAAAATTTACATGTAGATCTGTACATGGAAAGTTTGTTGAACCTTTTGTAGGATGATTATAAAACTTGGTGGACATGTTTCATGTTTTCCTAGGTCAGAGCTGTCCCGCAGTAATCCCACAAGGGACTGACCTATCCAGCTGTATTCCCAAATGGCATTGGCCTATCCAGCAGTAATGCCACACGGGACTGACCTATCCAGCAGTAATCCCAGACCGAACTGGTTTATCCAGCAGTAATCCCATTTGGGACTGGCCTATCCAGCAGTAATCTCACACAGGACTGACCTATCCAGCAGTAATCCCAAATGGCACTGGCCTATCCAGCAGTAATGCCACACGGGACTGACCTATCCAGCAGTAATCCCAGACCTGACTGGCCTATCCAGCAGTAATCTCATATGGGACTGGCCTATCCAGCAGTAATTCCACACGGGACTGGCCTATACAGCAGTAATCCCACACTGGACTGCCTATGCAGCCGTAATCCCACACGGGACTGTCCTATCCAGCATTAATCCCATACGAGACCTATCCAGAAGTAATATGACACTGGACTGCAATATGCAGCAGTAATCCCACATGGCACTGACCTATCCAGCCATAATTCTACATGGGACTGACCTATCCCGCTGTAATCCCACACAGGTTTAGCCTATCCAGCAGTAATCCCACATGGGACTGGCCTCCCCAGCCGTAATCCCACACAGGATTGCCGTATGCAGCAGTAATCCCACACTGGACTGCCTATGTAGCAGTAATCCCACACGGGACTGTCCTATCCAGCAATAATCCCATACGAGATTCATCTATCCAGCAGTAATCTCAGACAGGACTGGCCTATCCAGCAGTAATCCCACTTGGGACTGGACTATCCAGCAGTAATCCCACAGGGGACTGGTCTATCCATCAGTAATAACACACAGGACTGGTCCACCCAGCAGTAATCCTACACAGGACTGGCCTATCCAGCAGTAATCTCACATGGGACTGACCTATCCAGCAGTATTGTCTGTACCAGATAATCTATTCCAGACATTATTGTCTGTACCACATCACCTATTCCAGACCTTATTGTTTGCTCTACATGTATGCTTTCAATACTGCTGCACCTTCGGCGGATGACCCCGCAAGGCGAGATGTTGGGGTTCTCAGAACGCTTGTTATATTTATTATAGCAGATGGTCACAAAATGCTGAGAAAATGGCCTCATTTATTTTCTTCATTCTTGCCTGTATACAATGAGAGTTTGAGAGATACTATATTAATCCAAACACCCTCAATTTCCATTGCTTGAGAAATCTTTATCATGACAGCTGCTCCGATATGGGATACATTGAATACCTCTACGGGCAAACATTACTTTGGAATTTATCACCACATTTTGCAGTGGAATTACATCTAAGTTCCAGATCCAACTCAAATACAATTCATCAATTTTTTTCTAAATTTAGCTTGCCATGGTATTGTTTCTAAGTTCAGCATGCAGACAAATTGATAGCATGCGTATGCTGTTAAGATGTGCATGTTATTCAAGAATGCTGTCCGTGCCCCGAGACCCAGCATTCTTTCCAAGCCTCATAGCATGCACATGTTTTGCACATGTGGTTATGGCATGCGCATGCTAATTGCATGCAGTCCGAATACAGTCGGCATGTTATAATGGCAGTCCACTTGGGTAATATTATTTTCATATGAGGTAAATGTACCGTTTAGGTACCAAAACTCTGAATCAAATGATTTTCCATAGATAAGGTATATTTAAGGTACAGTATCTTTGTTTCAACATTCCCATGTTTAAATGGGTACATATTGGGTATACATTAACTCATTATTTTACTCTGGGTACATAAAAGGTACATACCGAATGATTATTATTTTTATAGAAAAAAAAATCAAGTAGAATTTAGGTACTTTCAAGGTACATCAATAAAAAACCGATGTCGTGGTAAAGTACACTAACTTTAAGTACACAGTCATTTTCGAGCTCTTCAAAGTATTCATTAGTTACACATTTGGTATGTCATAGATATACCTTTTGGCCTGTTAATTCGGTAAGGGTTAATTTTACTGTGACTAATAATTTAGCATGTTTAATATTTACTAAGACAAAATATTTTTGAGTGAGGTTAATGAATTCCTTAATTACATTAGGCGTCAAATGTCTTCATACACTAGGAACGGGCATCAAATGGTGTCATCATGGGGCAACTGTATACCTCTATTGGGCATAGAGTTTAAAGTCCAAACTTTCCAGTTCAAAAATTTGCTGAGTTATTTTTTTCCGTTTTGTTTTTTTTGAAAGTTAAAGTCTAAATCAGTCTGAAAATTAAGCAAAGTCCAAAAATTCCGGCTACAAACAAACAGTTCCTTGGAAATGCATTCAAAACACGGAGAATTTCCCGGGGTTTTTTCTAACATGGAATTTATTTCCAGATATTTTATTCCGGGTTTGAATTTTTGTCCACGGAATCCAAAATTCCATGGACTTTTTCTCCGGGATTAAACAGGATTCCATGGAAAACAGACAGAATTCCATGGAAAAATGAGGGTTCCGTGGAAGAAATAAACAAAAATCATCCGGAAATTTTACAGCTGCCCACCCGCCTTCCCACTATAAAGGTACACTTATTGATCGTGTAGCTTGGTAGGGAAGAAAGTATGGGTGTGAGCATGCACGTGACTAGCAGACTGGGATATGTGTTATTTTGAATTCTTCAGTGGGATTCCATGTGGAACAAGGAATGCATATAGTGGAAGTGAGTTCAGTTTTAGCTTAATAACAAGAACTTTACTTGTAAAATTTTCTAATTAGGGTATGATGTGGTACAAGAAATGAGGCTGAGCGATTCATGTCGATGATCGTGTTTTCATAGAGCTGATAGGCCTACACCTCCAAGGATGTCAGTAAATTTTGGGTGGCCCTGAAAAGGACCATTGAACGAGCGACATGCGCTTTTAGTGGGCTCGAGATCGTTTCTGAGAACCGTTATGGTACTGAAAACAATAATATCATTCAGTGATAAACTGTTTTGAATTTCGGAAAATATTTGAACAAGTATATCAATTTGTGTATTTTCAATTCTGGTTTTAACTTTGCAAATTTTAAATGCACACTCAAAGCCTGTTTTATTGAAATTATCTGATTTGGCCGATTTCTCTCGTGGACACTGACGGGGAATTCTGGAAATGAATTAGAATACGGCCGAGTTGTACCATATAGAACAGAAAAGAATATGCCTTTATTGTATGCTTATATTCCAAAGGGTTGAAGTATACAGAGAAACAATAAATTGGCAATGTGTGGCGGTTATATATCAGTCAACGATTTGACAATCTCGACATCGGACTCCAAACTATATGCATCGCCGAGTGAATGGTGTAAACTAGTTTATTGAGCAGAAAAATCACTTGGTTTGTATCTGTACCTAGTTTCATTGCATTTTAGCATACAGTTATTGAGAATTCTACTTCTTGTTTTGCTGTAGTAAGTAGCTTGACTTGGATCTCGGAGAGTCGACTCCAAAAATGAGGGGAAATAAATAAAATTTGGGGCGGGCGAATATTTCGGGGCGGGCGGTGATGCTAAACAGGATTTTTTTTTTTAACCAGCCTAAAGTATCAATACATGCTACTAAAATTCAGCTTTGCACAGGTCAAATTGTCATTATAGCCCTCTCCATTTATTCTGAATTATATAACTCAATAAAAAGGTTTGCAATCTGATTAAAACTCAGACTTAAGGACTTGAGTCCCGGGGTAGCGCCTGATACTAGACACCCTCGTGCATTCTGTCTCATTTCATCACAACCACTTCACATACATATATATGTTTTATATGGTTGGAAAGATCACGGGCGTTCCAAATAAAGTAAAAATTTCATTCTTACGTTTATTTCACCGGTTTTGTTGCAGTTAGAAAACAGTTATTTCAAAAAAAATAATGTCTTTTTTATATCGCTAATTTCACCTATTATTTTACAAGTAACGAGTCCGAGATTTTGCATGGTGATAATAAACCTTTCAAACCAAACGACTGTGTCTCAGTTTTTTTTTAAACTCTTAGGAAAAGTTTGAGAGCGTTGTAAAGTTTATTTTTTGAAACAAAATGAAAGTCTATTTCAAGTTTCAATAACTTCAAAACAAAGCAACATTTTGAAAAACTGAGACACAGTCGTTCGGACTGTAATGTATATATTATGCTCCCCAAAAATTGACATGATCGGATGAAAAATAGAGAAGTTATTAGCAAGTTTGTATGTACCAGCTGTGTAAAAAAATATGTCGGATATAGACCGTAAACAAAAATAATCTACTTTTCAGATGATATTCTGTAATTATTATCCGCTACTTCATGATAATGACACAATATTCTCACACAACATATAGGGATTATAGACCAAATGTTCTTTAATCACTTTGGAACAATATATTTTGAGAAAGCGTAGAAAACCAGTCACGAAGATGAATTTTTCCGAAATCCCTCACCGCGGGCGATTGAGTAGACGTCGAGCATTCTATAGAAGGCTTACAGAGATGTGATTTGCGGCAATTGGACATTCAGGGATTTAATTGCTGACTGAAAAAGGTCTAGCTCAAGGAAAGAGAAGAAAACAGGAACTGGTCAGTCTACAGGCCTCAAACGGGGAAAAAACTGGCAGCGGCCATTTCCGGTGTGGAGTTAAAAATTTTTACTATTATCGCGAAAGTGTACAATTTGCGGGAATAATGTTTGCCTTATTTTATAATTATATGTACGATGGTGAATACGTAAAGTATTTATTTTGAATGAATACCTCACTTTCTACATTTGCCGCATGTATAATGCAGTATGAAGTAATACTGAATCGGAGGTATATATGACCGAACAGCAGGAGTCGTGTAATAATGTTTATCAAAGTTTCTTTTTGCCTGCATGCGTGTCCTACTAATCTTGTAATGTTGATAGAATGTCTAGTGAGATATTATGAAAAACATTACGCAAATTCGCAATATATATATCTGCATATACCACATGCTTTCCGGAAATGGTTGACCACCTGAGCAGTGTGTTTGTATTTTTACCCCTCAGCCCATAGGGCTGTGGGGTCTTGTCGTTGCCATGTACATACGTCCGTCCGTCAACATTTTCTTGTCCGCTGAATATCTGCAGATCTATGAAGTCGGGCCCGACCAAACTTTGGTGAGACCTTCCTGAATGTTGACTGATGAAATGATTAGATTTTCTGATGGCTATGATGATTTCATGATTTTTAATTATTTTTTTTTTATTATTTATTGATGGCTCAGCTTTTGCACTGTTATCTATGCCCATCAACATGTTCTTGTCCGCTGAATACCTGCAGATCTATCAAGTCGGGCCTGACCAAACTTTGGTGAGAGCTTCCTTAATGTTGACTGATGAAATGGTTAGATTTTCAAATGGCTATGATGATTTCATGATTTTTAATTATTTTTTTAATTATTTATTGATGGCTTAGCTTTTGCACTGTTATCTATGCCCATCGGGAACCCTTGGTTGCATGTTTCATTGTGACTTTTGAAGGTTCCCTGATACAAGAAAGCCTGGTCCATTCAAGATTATCATTGGATGGAACTCCCCATTTCCCCATATATTCTGGGAGCTTACATGATGCTACACTTGTTCAACCTATGCACTACCCTCGGGAGGATTTCCCCACCCCTGGGGCACTAAATGTTAAAGTTTTGGACTTTTTCCTATCCACAGCTTCTCAGCCTCATGTGATATGTATGAGATGCAGTGTACATTGTTTTTTCACACACACCAAAATGCTGAATCACCTAAAATTTATTCCTTTATAGTAATACATTGTAACTAACAGGTTGGTGGCATTATTTTATTTCAGAAGTACAACAGGAAATAAATGGCGGGGAGTTCCCGCAGTATCGAATCCCTGTTGGGTTTGAATTTCGCGTCGCGTTAAATGAAGGACAACATTTTTCTTCAATTTTGCTACATAGATTTATCCGAAAGCTTTTGCACAAACCACATTTTATTTCAGAAGTATAATATGAAATAACTGGCAGGGGAACCCCTGCAGTATCGAACCCTTGTTAGTTTGAATTTCGCGTTGCCTTAAATGAAGGACAACATTTTTCTTCAATTTTGCTATTAAATCATTCTACTCCACATCATATGATTTATCCTAAAGCTTTTGCACAAAACATATTTTATTTCAGAAGTATAATATGAAATAACTGGCAGGGGAATCCCTGCAGTATCGAACCCCTGTTAGTCTGAATTTCGCGTCGCCTTAAATGAAGGACCTCATTTTTCTTCAATTTTGCTGTTCAATCATTCTATTCTACATCAGATTTATCCTAAAACTTTTGCATGAACCATATTTGTGTCCACACATTTAACTGGTACACAGACTTCTCAACTTTAAAATTTCCCAAAGGTTTCCGATACTGCATTGTGCGTGTTAAATGGCCTGCGGATGCACGATTTGACAGGAAGCCGATGAAACAGTTTTAATGCGCCGTGTGTGTCGGACACTGACAACTTTGAGCAAAAGACTCGTGTTTTACAGATTTTTTTATTGAAGTGGCAAATGCGTGAGATTTATAGGTGGCTGCGTGAGAGCGTGAGATTGAAGCCCAATGTGTGAATGCGTAAGACTTGATAGGTCTGGGTACAACATAATGCTTCAATTTTTGTCACCAAACATACTGTACCTTGGAAATTATTTAAAACGAGTGATTAGGAGAGCCCATTTTCAGTCTGACTCTGGGCAATTTTGAACCAGTTTGCATACCTGGAGCTTATGTTGCCCCCTCCCCCCCTCCCACCAATAATGATAATGGTGGACCTGTGTCAATCAGTGTGTTTCTATGCCATTAACTTATCACACTTGTGCAATGCATAAATTGCCACTGATAAAGCCACACTTTCTTGCATGCTGTAATCCCAGCACACCACTCACGTGAAAACGAAGTCTATTATATACGGTACAGAAATCACACAAACTGTATCCGCAGGGCTGTATCCAGGGTTTTTTTGCAGCTTCCGATCCCAAACTCTCGGTTCCTTTTCGTAATTCATTATTGAGGGTCCAATTTTTGTTAGTGAATTGCGCCAAACAGAGGTTTATTAACATGAAATTCAATACCCAGCTATGCAATCGGATCGATATTGAGGCTCCCAGAAGCTTTTTCTAGGAGTATTTCCTTCAAAAATCCTTTCAAATTGAACAACAACAACAGCACTTTCGTTTTTTGTTTCATTTGAGTTTTGGGCGTCAACGATGGCTGCTCCGGCATGAATGTAGTAGAAAAACAACTAACAACACCAGCGCGTGAATTGTGTGTATTGCAATTACAAGTAATTAGCCGAGGTGCGGAAGTCACAGCAGGCGGTAACACTTACTGTGAGCAATGAGCACTAATCCCCACAGCGCAGAGTTCTTCCACAGACAGTGATTTTTTGAGAGCTGAAATTTCACGTTTGCAAACATTTTTTAAGGAAAATAACAGAAACACTTGATAGGTTTTTTCTTCAACTTTTGAAATATGCAAAGAAAAAAATATCGATAATTTGAGCCTATTCCTCGGGCCTCGAGTCCTTAATAACAGCTCCTCTATCAGACATGTCGCTAATTAAGATCGGGGACAGAGCCTATAACAAATCCGTCAGATGACCTCCGAACGTTTGTTCCCCGGGTCAAATAGTCGCCCAATGAGACGCCTCGTAGTATAGCGTGTCGGCTTATACTCCAAAAGTAACGTTGTTGTTGCGATGCAGTTATGAACTGATTTTATGAAACAAAATAACCGTACCTATATATCCAGCAGTGCAAGAAATATCCCTTGATCTTTTCACCTGGTCTGTCATTGAAGAGAGCAACGGGGAGCAAATAATTATCTTCAGTGATTGCTCATGGACTGGAGAGCAAGAACTTCGTCAGCCGCCTGGGTTGGATTTTTCTGAGCCTCGTCGTTGCACTCGGCAACATCTGGTAAGGCAAAGATTTCCTGTAGCCGGTAGGAAGAACAGCTATACAGTGTCTTTTTACGTAGCATGCAAGAAAGCATCTGCAGTTGATCCTGCTTTAATGCGGGCACGTCAAATTTATGGTACACCATAATTTTCGATCTCACCCTTGAACTTCGCCGCCACTGAATATAGGCACCTATTCGCCTGTTGAAGTTGGACTGTGATTAGTCGCCAGTCTGACATGCGCGACAGATTTAAGATACAGACTGTCCCAGATCTTAATTAGTGACATGTCCGATAGAGGAGCGGTTATTAAGTCTGAGTTTTAATCAGATTGAAAGGCTTGTAGAATATCTTCGGTTTGTATACGCCCGCTGAAAAAGCGGACGTGTTATGAGATGGCGCTGTCCGTCCGTTTCGTGTCCGGGCTGAATATCGCGCACTTTTCAAACTACTGATCCGAGGTTTGGTAGGTAGGTGCATTAGGGGGAGACGATGTGTCATGCGTTACTTTCGCCCATGTGGGCCATTTCCATGGCAACCAGATACACCCTCTTTATCTCAGCCATTGTAAATGTAGTTTCTCTCGTGTCCGGACTATATATCGCACACTTTTCAAGCTACTGATCTGAAGTTTGGTAGGTAGGTGCATTAGGGGGAGATGACGTGTCATGCATTGCATTCGCTCATGTGGGCCGTTTCCATGGCAACCAGACACACCCTTTTTACCCCTCAGCCTATTAGGCTGCGGGGTCTTGTCGTCAGCATGTACGTCGGGTCGTCCGGTCGTCAACAATTCTTGTGACTGGCCTTGAAGCCAAACCGTTGCTTCTAGAGACTTCAAATTTGGTATGCAACCACAAGCCTATTGAATCTGGACCCGATTGGTTAGAAACTTTGGCGACCATCTTTAATTTATGCGAAACCGTCACAGCTTTCTCGTTACCAAGATATCTTTAGAACAACTTACCCTAGGCACACCAAACTTGCCGTGCACATCCATATGCTCGTGACCCAGGACCCTATTGAATCTGGACCCGATTGGGTGGAAACTTTGGTGGCCATCTTTAATTTATGCGAAACCATGGATTTTGTGTATCTCGGAAACCATTTCGCTGTTCAGTGTGAAACTTGGTATAGATTATCGATACATCAAGAAACTTTAAAGGAATGACCAAACCAGTTTCCCTGATTGGGTGAAAGCCTTGGCGGCCATCTTTAATTTATGCAGAATCTTTAATGATGTATTTCTCTGATACCATTGAAGTGTTCTATACGAAACTTGGTATACAGCATCGATGTATCAAGAGACTTACAATGAATAACCACATCAGTTCTTCTGAGAGGCGGGAAGGATGGCCGGCCATTTTTAATTTATGCAAAATCATTAATGATCTCTATCTCTGATACCATTCAAGTGCTCGATGTAAAATTTGATATACATCACCATTGCATCAAGAGACTTACGATGAATGACAGAACTGGTTTCTCTGATTGGGCGGAAATCTTGGCGACCATCTTTAATTTATGCAAAATTTTAATGACGTATATCTCTCATACCATTCAAGTGTTCTATATGAAACTTGATATACAGCATCGATGTATCAAAAGACTCGCAATGAATAATCACATCAGTTCCTCTGAATGACAGGAAGGAAAGGCAGCCATCTTTAATTTATGCAAAATCATTAATGATCTCTATCTCTGATACCATTCAAGTGCTTGATGTAAAATTTGATATACATCACCATTGCACCAAGAGACTTACGATGAATGACAGAACTGGTTTCTCTGATTGGGCGGAAATCTTGGCGACCATTTTAATTTATGCAAAATCATTAATGATCTATATCTGATACAATTTTAGTGCTTCATGTGAAACTGTAAATCATCGATACATCAAGAAACTTACAATTAATGACAATCAATTTCTCTGATTAGGTGAAAAACTTGATTGCCATCTTTAATTTATGCAAAATCTATACCTCTGGTACTGTTCAAGTGTTTCATGCATCATCAATACATCAAGAGACTAAAAATGAATGACTAAACCGTTTTCTCTGATTGTATGGAAACCTTGGCAGCCGTTTTCAATTTATGTAAAATCATTGATGATCTATATATCCTTTGATACTGTTCAAGTGTTCAGTATGATGCTTGGTATACATCATAGATTGATCAAGAGACAAGTAATGACTGCCGGTATACCTGATTGGACAGAAAACTTTGCGGCCATTTCTGATTGCAAGTTTTTTGATAATCTGTATATTTGTCACTTGACTGCTTGATGTTCCTGATGTTTTCAAAGTAGTATGGTTCAAATTTAATAGATTGTGAATGGCTGGCACCCAGAGCCTGCTATCCATTTTTGGCCGAAATTTGTTTATGAAATCGGAGGGGATTTCCAGGTTGGTCCATTTAGCGAGTGTCCTTCACTTGGATGATTCATATGTAAAAACGGTTAACAAGTTGCTTTATTCATTTGTATGGAATAGCAAAGTAGGAAAGGTTAAACGGAGTCAAATGTGTCTAGAGATGGAAAAGGGAGGGATAAAAGCACTTGATTTTTACCTCGATGAACAAAGCTTTAAAACTTGTTTGGCTTGCTCGATATTTTTCCTTGAATAATAGTTTATGTAAGCCCTTTATTGACTTGGCATTTAGATCATGTGGCAGGTTGGAACTTGTTCTTCACTGTAATTTCCTCCCTAGCAAATTATTGTTAAAAAATTCCTTCTATTTGGATATGCTGAAATTTTACAAAGAGGTGCAGAATCGATACAATAGTATCAATGATATCTCTGCTGACATATTTAATGAAGTGATATGGAATAATACAAGATTCACTTACAAGCGAAAATCCTTCTTTGATGAGGATTGGTATGGAGCTGGGATCATTTTTGTCTGGCAGCTTTTAGATGAAAGTGGGAATTTTCTCAAGTTTGACAGACTTAGTGAAAAGTTTAATTTGGCAACAACCAACATTTTGTTTAACATTAACACCAGAGCGGTTAAAAAGAAACTTGGTAGCAATTTATTTAACCCACACAATTGCTTGACAAAGCTCCCAGACAAACCAGTTATAACCAATATCAACTTGGATGCTTGCAGCACCAAGTGTAAGTTTTTTTACAATTTGCTTTTGACATTACAAACTAATGAAAAATTGGATAGACCAGAATTGACAGCTTATAAAACCATAAGTAACCTACCAGTGGAAAACAAAATAAAGCAACTGCAATTTAAACTTTTGTATAATTTATTTCCATGTAATGTTTACTTACATAAAATCAAAGTGAAGGCCAGCATTGTGTGATAAATGTGGCCAGGTTGAGAGTGTTCGACATGCCATGTATGCATGCTCTACAGCACAAATGTTTTGTGAACATCTTCACGTATGGCTCCATTTGATATTTCGTACACGGGGCTATGAGTTTGATGACCCAATGGATGATAAAATGATAATCTTTGGATTTGTATACTTCTCCATACGAAGTTGCCATATAATATCAAAATGGTACTGGAGTATGTTCTTGCCTGTGCAAGATACTTCATATATAGATCAAAATATACAAATGAAACTCTCTATCTAACAACTTTTAAAGTCTACTTGAAGCAAAATATTGATGTTTTACAGAAATCCAAAATCTCCAAGTATAAACTGATAACTGAAAATATTCATAAATATATAGCATCTGCGATATGATTTCAGTCATTTTACATACATGTACTACATTGTTACAACATATCTTTGTGATCCTGGTTTATCGGAGTTAGTAACAGCTAAGCCTATGTATTTCATATGTAACCGAGTCGGAGTTGATAGATACCAGTATGTATTTTTCAGTAGCCTATGTATTTTTCATTAGCCTATGTCCATCATTGAAATACCCAGGAAATGTCACTGTGTTAACTACAATACTGCTGTTGCCATGCACCCATAGTATGCGTGATGCCCTGTCCTATATGGTGGTTAACATCTGATAGTTAATAAGCCCCACTTCCCAGGGATCCTGGACCTTGGGAGTGTTAAGTGTAACAGGAATACAGAATAAAGTGTGAAAGAGCCGAGGGGTTTTTAGATGCGCAGCTCCGTATTCCTATCAAAAACTCTGTATTACTTGGCTCCCACTGAAAATCGGAAGACTTATATTATTGTTCAGATTATTATTAGGGTTCAAAGCAAGAATGGCTTGAAGCCTTTTGTTTTTGTTCAGAATATTTTTGTTCATCCGCTATATTTTTTGCACATGATATGTCAAATTATTTATTATAGATCTTCAGTGCATCCAACATCCCACACTGAATTTATCATATTTTAATCTTTTACAAGCCACTGCTAAAGCATCTTCTGCATTCAACCAAATCTTTCAGGCTTTTATATATGCATTTTCCATTCATTGTGTACCAATATACACTGACTAAAACTGTCTGGCTGATAGTCAGGGATGTTTGGTTCAGATTCTTCCAAAAGCACCAAATTTGGCCCATATGTCGCCCATACAATACCTTTTCGATTTTTGACGGGCGCCAAGGTAGTCGACCCCGGGGGCCGCCATTTTGGCGAAATTCAATATGGCCACCACCCGGGTTAGAGGTCAATCGTATTTAAAAAAAATGAAATGGCTAGAATCCTGAATAATACAACTTTTTAGTGGTTTTCGGTGTCGGGGAATCTGATTCTGATCTTATTTCAACGATTTGAGGTCAAGGTCACCCTGAAGGTCATTATGGGGTCAAATGCCTCATTTTTAGTGGTTTTTAGTCGAGATATACAAACTACCTCATTTTATCGATTTTCGGGGTTGGGTAACCCGAATCTGGCCATATTTTGGCGATTTGAGGAAATATTGCACGTGAGGTTCACGATAGAATTCACCTGAACCAGAGATCAATCAGAGGTCAATTATAGGAAACACCAAAAGAGCTAGAACACAAATAATACCATAGAGCTATGTGACATCGGAGAATTAGATTCTGACCTTATTTTGACGATTTGAGGTCACGGTCACCTCATTTGGGAAATAAAGGTCAAAGATCAACAGTTGCTAATAAAAACAATCGAAACAAGAATACTTCGGAGATGACATCTGCTGACAAAATGCTATAACTATACCGCTACGTGCATTTAAATGTTCAAAATACAACACAAAGACTGCTTTAGCAACACTATACCAATGATTACTTTTACTACCTATGCCTTCTGGCTTGCGCTCTATGATGCCAGCAATAAGTACATTTGCATTTGGGCCTTCCCGTGCATGCCTTGAGTCCGCCGCAGTGCATGAGAATGGCATATGCCATATAATTGTCGCTGAGAGTGGTCCATAGCGGTCGCCATGTACTGGTGCAATCTTTGTGCCAGCTCCACTCACTGAAGTCAGGGACTTCCTGCTGGAGTGAAGTGACCCGACTCCAGTAGAAACTCGCTTGCAGTAGCGCTCGCTTCACATGCTGCAACAGCGCGGCTTGTGAGGTGGGATGTTTTCCAGCGATCTGGTTGCAGTGGTGAAGAGGTGATGCTTGGCCTCATTGACACCGACTGCACCACATCCATTGCTGTACATTAGTGCGATGAAGCGTTCTATAAGCTCCATATGCACGGACTCGAGAGTGCCAGGATCGTGTGTGAGAGCCACTAGTGTGTCGGTGAGGGCCGATATGCTTGTACAGACTGTCCAGGCGGTCTTTTTGCCACATCCAAGACACTGTGAAGTCGTCTTGCACACCGTTAAGCTGTGAAAGAGGGGTAGTGCCAAGGACTTTGACGGACCAAGATCGGAACAGATGGTTTGGACTGGAATGCAACAATACTTTTTCCGGTACCCCTAAAATCCTGATGTATGAATGGATCAGCGGCTTCTTAAAAAAATGAGAACAAAAAGGAGCCGTTATCATTCATCAGCACACAGATCTTCAAGACTGACATGGGCGGAAAGCTCCTCCTGTGTACCCGTTCTGAGTCCGTGTTCTTCAACTAGCGTTGTGACCTCACAATACTTCAACCGTGCAACCATTCAGAGGCGGGGGCCCTCGGTGGCCGAGTGGTCTAAGGCGCTTCGCCACGGGTTCGAGCCCAGCTGGTCCATGTGTGAAAGTTTGTCAGTTACTTGCCGAAGGGTGGTGGTTTTCTCCGGGTTCTCCGGCTTCCTCCACCAACCAAACTGACTGTCACCATATGAGTGAAACAAACTTGAGTGTGACATTAAGCCAAATCCCCCCCCCCCCCATTCAGAGGCGGACATCAGGGTCCTCCTGCATTTAGTACATGCCACGGAGGAGGGGCATACAACAGCCTATGTTCGCACGATGGACAGCGATGTCCGGTCTTTGGAGACCCTCGGTCTATCGGAACTCTTGGTGGGCTTCGGTACTGGAAAAAAAATATTGTGACATTCCAGTCCATACCATTTGTTCCGATCTCGGTCCGTCAAAATCCTTGGCACTGCCCCTCCTCCACAGCCTTACTGGGTGCGACTCGACTTCACAGTTTCTTGAGACCGCAAGCCAGAAGGTATAGGTATTAATAATCATTGGAATATTGTTGCTAAAGCGGTCTTTGTATTGTATTTCGAACATTTAAATACACACAGCGGCATAGTTATAGCATTTTGTCAGCAGATGTCATCTCAGAAGTATTTTAATGAAACTTGTTCCTGAATAATTTTCGTTCGATTGTTCTTAGTGGTAACTATTGATCTTTGACCTTTTACCCCAAAATGGGGTGACCTCAAATCTTCAAAATAAGATCAGAATCGGATTCTCCGAATGCCACAAACCCCTATGGTATTATTTGTGATTCTTTGGTGTTTTGACCTCTGGTTCAGATGACCTCTATCGCGACTCTCAAATGAAATATTGCCCCGAATCGCCAAAATAAGGCCCGATTCGGGTTGCTCAACCCCGGAAACCAATAGAATGAGGCAGTTTATATATCTTGCCCCCAAACCACTGATAATGGCGAATTTGTCCCCAAAATGACCTTTATGGTGACCTTGAAGGGTGGCCTTGACCTCAAATCGTTGAAATAAGATCACAGTCAAATTCGCCGACCCCCAAAACCACTAAAAAGTGCTATTATTCATATTTCTAGCCCTTTTAGTTATTTAACTACGATTGACCTCTAACCCGGGTGGCGACCATATTGAATTTCGCCAATATGGCGGACCCAGGGGGCGCCCGTCTTGGCGCCCGTAAAAAATCGAAATAGTATGGTATGGGCGACATATGGGCCAAATTTGGTGCTTTTGGAAGAATGTGAACCAAAAAATCCCTAACAGCCCTGACTATGAGGGGTTGTTGCACCTTTTAGGTGCTGCCTTATGTTATCTCAGCCATTGTGTTGGTAGTTTCTCATGTGTCCGGACTGTATATCGCACACTTTCCAAGCTACTGATCTGAAGTTTGGTAGGTAGGTGCATTAGGGAGAGATGACGTGTCATGTGTTGCTTTCGCTCATGTGGGCCATTTCCATGGCAACCAGACACACCCTTGTCTCTCATGTCCGGACTGTATATCGCACACTTTTCAAGCTACTGATTTGAAGTTTGGTAGGTAGGTGCATTAGGGGGAGACGATGTGTAATGCATTGCTTTTGCATGAGCAACCATGGCAACCAGACACACCCTTTTTACCTCAGTCATTGTAAGGATAGTTTCCCTCAAGTCCGGGCTGTATATCGCACTTTTCAAGCTTCGGATCTGAACTTGGGGACCGTAGGTAGGTGCATTACGGGGAGACGACGTGTCATGTGTTGCTTTCGCTCATGTGGGCCATTTCCATGGCAACCAGACACCTTTTATCTCAGCCATTGTAAAGTCCATCCTAACACATGTCATATGTGAACTGATGGAGCATTTTTCCAGTGGTTACTTCGCTCAACGACCTTGACTGACAGTGATGATTCACAAATTCAGTACATCTTCCTAAATAAAGCTGTTTTCAATACTCAGTACAGTCTTTTCTTGTATACCACTAACTATCACATGTAACAATCCATACAGTGTTGAAAGTTTTCAATTCACTGTTCCACCTGTTCAACTGATCAATATGTTTTTCGGGCGTATTTTGAGTTCAGACTGAGTGATAACTGTTGGAGAACACTTTCTTTATTCATCACATCTCTTCTTGTATCTATACCGCATTACCGGATGTTTACCATCTAGATCACGGACTATCTCGCGGAGTCACGTTTCCGGTGTGATTTACGGTTTTAGGCGGGCATGGTCTGTCGATGTATGGGACGCCATTTGTAAACACTATGCTTGTCGAGTAAACGATTTATTGTGTCAAATTACTTGTTGGAGTTGGCTATTAATGGTAGCAGAAGCGTGATAACGATGGCACAGAGTAACAGTTACAAGATCCCTCCGGCGTTGGGCCCTGACACAGTGTATGAGACGTGGAAACAAGAAGTTTCCGTGTGGAGACAGGTGACCGATTTGGCTAAAGAGAAACAGGCCTTGGCGGTAACTTTATCCCTGAGTGGACAAGCGAGGGCAAAAGCCCTGGAGATAAAGGTGGCTGATCTAAACAAGGAAAATGGTATGGACACTTTGATAGCCGGACTGGACTCATTATTTCAGAAGGAAAATGTTGACTTAGCCTATGAGGCCTACACAAAATTTGATTCTCTTCAGAAGACAGAACAAATGACAGTGTCAGACTTTATTATAGAATTTGAGCAACGCTACACTCAGTGCAAGAAGTATGAAATGGTGCTGCCTGATGCAGTCCTCTCATTTAAACTCCTAGACTGTGCCAATCTCTCACTAAAAGAGAGACAGTTAGCACTAACGGCAGCGGCTGATTTAAAGTTTTGCTCAATGAAATCGGCAATGAGGAGAATATTCACAGACAGCCACAGCAATACAAATGATAAGGGAGCGGCTGGTATAACAGTTAAAGAAGAAGGGGTTCTGTACACACATAAGTATAACAGGCAAAAATTCACTAACAGCCAAGAAACTAAACATGGAACTGGGAGAGGTGTTAAAAGGGGTACAAATCGGGTAGATAGATTGGGACGAATCAACGTATCATTGGGCAAAGGCATGCCCTAATCGTTCAGACAGTGAGTTTGTTAAAACCACCATAGAGATCCCATCAGAAACAACAACAGCAGAAGAAAGCTGTCATTTGACTTTATTCACCAAGGAAAATAAAACTGAAAATGAAATTCTCATGGTGGAATCTTTTGGCTCTGCAATAATTGACACCGCTTGTACCAGAACTGTATGTGGAGAAAAATGGTTGAACAATTACATAGAAACACTCCCTGCAAATAAAAAATCACGGATAATCACCAAATCAAGTCAAAAGAGCTTTAAATTCGGTGACGGAGCTCGTGTAAGTTCACACAAGAATGTGATTATTCCTGCCACCATTGGGGGAACCGTGTGTAGTATTGATACAGAAGTGGTCAAGGTGGATATACCGCTCCTACTCAGCAAGTCTTCATTAAAACGAGCAGGAACAATTTTGGATTTAAATAATGACGAGGCCACCATGTTCCAGAAACCTGTCAATTTGTAATTGACATCATCAGGTCATTATTGTGTGGATATTCGACAGACAGGAGACAACAAACATTCACTGAATGATGAGATACTGGCAAACAGCATTCTGGATAGCAGCATGACAAAACAGGAAAAAGGAAAAATTTTGAAGAAACTCCATCAGCAGTTTGGACATGCGACAACAGAAAGACTGTCGAAGTTACTCAAAGATGCAGGGACATGTGATGCTGAGATTTTTAAACAGCTCGAAGAAGTTGTTAACACGTGTGAAGTATGCAACAAGCACAAAAGGCCACCACCTAAACCAGCTGTTGGTCTCCCCTTGGCGTCGGATTTTAATGAGACTGTAGCAGTCGATGTTCATGAACTTCAGAAAAACTTCTGGTATCTCCACATCATAGATGAATATACACGTTATAGCGCAGGAGCTATTATAAGAACAAAGCAGATGTCTGAATTTGTACAGAAATTTATACAACATTGGATCAGTGTCCATGGTGCGCCAAGAAAACTCTTCAGCGACAATGGGGGCGAATTTAACAGTACCGAGGTACATGACATGTGTGAGAATTTCAACATACAGGTCAAGACAACAGCTGCAGAGAGTCCATGGAGCAATGGCCTCAAAACAAAACTCTTACAGAAATTCTACTCAAGTTAAAGGATGAACAAAATTGCAGTTGGGAAAGTGCACTTGGATGGGCCTTAATGGCCAAGAACAGCCTAAGCAATGTACACGGGTTCAGTGCGCATCAACTTGTATTCGGAAGGAATCCCATACTCCCGTCTGTGCTGGTTGACAAACCACCAGCATTGGAGGGCACAACAATGAGTAAGACGGTAGGCGAACACATTGCGGCCATGTATCAGGCGAGGAAATTGTTCACCGAGGCCGAATGTTCCGAACGACTGCGACGGGCTATCAGAAAACAGCTGCGACCACAATCCCAGAGTTACATAACGGGGGACAAAGTCTTTTATAAAAGATCAGATTCCATTGAGTGGAAGGGCCCAGGCACCGTGATTGGGCAAGATGGTGTAATCGTGTTTGTCCGCCATGGTGGATTGATGGTGCGGGTTCATACAAGCAGATTGAGAAAAACTACAGGTGCTGACATTGAGAACACTGTGCCTGAACAAGGTGAAACTAACATTCCAGAAGAACAAAGTGCTTCGGAAAGTGACCGTAAGGTCTGCATAGACAGTGACAGTGATTCGCCACCCAGTCAGAATGACAATCAAACTCAGCATTCACCAGGTCCACATGTAGACAAAACATCAGTATCTGGAGATAGGGGATCTTCGACAGACCCTACAGCACAAGACAGTATCAGTGGATTTCAGAGCACAACCATCAAGAAAGGCTCTACACTGAAATACTTAAATTCGGAAACAGGTGGACCTGTTACAGCCAGTGTTTTGGGCAGAGCTGGGAAAGCCTCCGGAAAGAACAGAGGATGGTATAATTTAGAATATACAGACCCGACAGAACTCAGTGGAGTTATACAATCTGTGGATTTGAGTCAAGTTGAAGGACTTAAAATTCTACAAGAAGAAACAACAGAGACATCCAGTAATGATGAAACTGTCTTCATGGTGGATGGTGTGTCTATGAAAGACGCCAAACAGAGAGAGCTTCAAAGTTGGAGACAAAACCATGTATACACCGAGATGGTGGACAGCGGACAGAAGTGTATGTCTACGTGATGGATTTGTACCCTGAGAGAAACTGACAAGGGGATAGTCCCCAAAGCACGGCTAGTTGCCGTGGATTTGAAGAGAACAGTAGTGACATTCAGAAGGACTCCCCTACCTGTGCAAAGGAATCCTTGCGTATGATATTGGGCATAGCTGCTCATTATCAGTGGAAACCGTGCTCTATAGACATAAGGACTGCATTCCTACAAGGACAGAAACTAGACAGAGACATTTTCATCAGACCACCAAAGGAAGCAGATTGCCAAGGGAAAGTGTGACATTTACAGAAATGTGTGTACGGTTTGAGTGATGCATCCCTGAAATGGTATAACAGTGTGAAATCAGTCTTGCTGGAAGCTGGCGCTAAAATGTCGAAAGTGGACCCAGCCGTGTTCTACAGTTCAGACTCCGACGACAAACTGATCGGTGTTCTTGCCTGTCATGTAGACGACTTTATATGGGCAGGGACATCAAAGTTTGAAAAGACAGTCATACAAACAGTGAGGAGAAAATTCAACGTTGGTAAAGAAGACAGCACTGCGTTTAAATACATCGGCATCGAACTATCTTGTGAGAACGACGAGATACAACTGAACCAGAACCAGTATGCAGCTCAAAACTCGGCAATTGAAATTGACAAAACCAGAGAACTCCAAAAGGACTCCCCTCTCAATTCGACAGAAGTGGAAAGTCTGCGATCCAAAATAGGGCAGATCTTATGGATAACTCGACAGAGTAGGCCAGATGTTTTGTTTGATGCATGCAGCCTTGCAGCGAACATCAAAGGCGCCAAAGTTCAGGATCTCATTTAAGCGAATAAAGTCATCAGACGACTTCAATCTGCTCAAGTTTCAGCAACTAGGAAAAGGTGACTTGTCCTTGATTGTGTATAGTGATTCTTCTTTTGGGAACTTACCTGACGGAGGTACTCAAGGTGGTCATCTCATCCTTCTGACCGGTGTGAATGGATCGTTCTCTGTAGTGTCCTGGAGCTCGAAGAAGATACGGAGAGTAGTACGAAGCACCCTAGCCATGGCAGATGGAATAGGCGCGGGTATGTTTCTAGCAACTTTGTATGCAGAACTCACCACTGGCAAACCTGATCCTCAAATATTACCACTGACATGTATAACGGATAGCAAATCCTTGTTCGAGGCAGTTAAATCCATCAAGCCTCTGGCAGAAAAGCGTCTGCGGCTGGAAATAAGCGGAATTAAGGAGTTGCTTGACAGGAAACAAATCAAGCAGCTTGTGTGGTCAAAAACACAGAATCAGTTGGCAGACTGCTTGGCGAAGAGAGGAGCGTCGCCAATTATGCTTTTGAAGGCCTTAGAAGATGGAAAGCTTCCATGGTGATTGTGCGTGCTGTTTCGGACGTGTGTTCTATGGGGAATTTTATCGGGTTATCTGACATGTCTGACATTTATGTCGGTACGTGAATCGCGAAAAACTTTTACTTCGTGGAATGTTCGTCACTTACTTGACCTTTTTTTAATTGATAAATTTCCACTAACATTCTTATTTCCCGTTCTGAAAGAACTGTAATTTAGTAATTGAACTCTATACGAACTTTCCACTCCAGTTTGAGACTATTTTTCTTTTTTTAATAATGGTGGAGATTGATAACTGTTGGAGAACACTTTCTTTATTCATCACATCCCTTCTTGTATCTATACCGCATTACCGGATGTTTACCATCTAGATCACGGACTATCTCGCGGAGTCACGTTTCCGGTGTGATTTACGGTTTTAGGCGGGCATGGTCTGTCGATGTATGGGACGCCATTTGTAAACACTATGCTTATCGAGTAAATGATTTATTGTGTCAAATTACTTGTTGGAGTTGGCTATTACTGAGCTCTTGTTAACAGCCTTATAGAACAGTTCAATTTCATGCACCTGCTAGGGGCAGCGGGGAATTTGGCTGATCTGGAGAAAAGGCTATTTTTATCTCATCGTGAAGAATCATATGGCGCAGAAGGTTGACAGAAATGTGAAAATAAAATTTGTTTTAGCGGATTTCAGGGATTTAATCACTGTGAAAAGATATACTGGGCTTTTATACTTATGCTGCGTTAAAAACCGATATGTTTTGATAGTCTTTTCTGTAAGTATTTCACATTTCTATCCAGCAACAACAAATTTGCTCTGAGTCGATTTCATGGAAAATTTCACTCGTGTTTCAAATTTATTTATTTTCAACTCCAGATTCACTTTTTACCCCTCTGCCATTTTGGCCTCGGGGTACTGTCGTTGCCATGTACATCCGTTACCCATTTTAGGCAAAACCGCTTGAGACACAACCACAAAATTTTGAACACTTTTTATACGCCCGCCAAAAAGGCGGACGTATTATGTGATTATACACCCGCCAAAAAGGCGGACGTATTATGTGATGGCGGTTTCCGTCCGTCTGTCCGTCCCCCGTGTCCGGTCTATATCTGGAACAGTTTTCTATTTACAGTTCCAATTTTTGGTGAGTGGATACCCTATGGAGAGACGATGTGTCGCGTACAAAAATGAAGGTCGCGGTCAGAGGTCAAAGGTCACTGGCCTGAAAAACAGGAAATCAGTGAAGTGTTCGTGTCCGGTCTATATCTCTGGATGTTTTCTATCCACAGTTGCAAATTTTTGTGAATGGATACATCAGGTGGAGACGATGTGTCGCGTACCGAAATTCAGGTCGAGGTCAGAGGTCAAAGGTCACTGTTGCCTAAAAATCAGGAAATCATTGATCATTGATAGTTTCCCATCTACAGTTCTAATTTTTGGCGAGTGGATGCCCTAGGGGGAAACGATGTGTTGCATGCCAAATGTAGGTCGAGGTCAGAGGTCAAAGGTCAGTGTGAATGAAAAATCAGGAAATCATAAATTTCTAATTTTTTGTGAGTGGATTCAATAGAGGGAAATGAAGTGTTGCATATCAAAATATAGGTCAAGGTCGAAGGTCAAAGGTCATTGTGACCCAAAAATCAGGAAATTATTAAAAATAACATTTTTTTGTGTCAGTAGATACATTAGGGGGACTCAATGTGTCGCATATTAAAATGTAGGTCAAGGTCAAATGTCAAGGTCACTGTGACCCCAAAATCGTGTAATTGTTAAAAATCTTGATTTTTTGTGTCCATTGAGAAATTACGGGGAGATGGTTTGTCATGTACCAAAATTTAGGTCAAGGTCACTGTGACTCCAGAATCAAGAAATCTTTGAGAAATTACGGGGACATGATGTGTCACGTACCAAAATGTAGGTCAAGGCCGAATATCAAGGTCACGGTGACCCCCAAAATCATGAAATTCATAAAAATCGTGATTTTTTTGTGTCCATTGATACATTGACGGAAGACGATGTGTCATGCACCAAAGTTTATGTCAAGGTCAAAGGTCAAGGTCACTGTGACCCCAAAATCAGGAAATCATTAAGTCACATTTTCATATGCCTGTCGAAGACGAGGTCATGTAATGCGATGTTGCGTTCTGTCCATTTATCCATGCGATATCTCTAGTTTCAAGGTATGGAATGGTATCAGATACCTTACTCGCATGGCGAAGAGGAGACATACATCAATTTGTCAAATGTCAAGGTCACAGTCCCCCAGAATTGAATCAAGTTTAGCTGACTATATGTGTTAGGTTGGAATATTCAGAGTTCTCTCCCCTACATGTATATGGCATTTGTCCTGTGGAGTTGTCTCCCATGTTTGAAACAGCTACATTTAGTTAAACTGTTGTGAAATAGAAACCATACATTTACTAGTTTAACGTGGAGAGGGGTCCTTTATGAACTTCATACCCGTTTATCAACTCAAGAACAAAGGTTTACTTCATCACTTTCTTCTTCCTTCATGAAAAATTCTCTTGTCTGAAAGAAATCCATTTGCAGGAAAAATACTATTTTCTTGTGTTTGACTATTGTCGATTTCATTGTGGGATATGTGAGCTCTCGGTTCTTGCTCCAAGGTCACCTAGTTTCCAAGAGTTAAGCTCATTTTAGTTTATCATTCAAATTTAGATGTGATATGTTACATTCTCAGAAGCACAAAATTGTAGACCTTTTTCCGGATTGCTAGCTACCAATTGGAATCAAGGCGATTAAACAACCTTGAAATTTGGACCAATGTAATTCCAGATATACGGGCGTATATGGAAGCCCTTTGGGCTCTTGTTTTATCTAGTGGTAAATCAGACGCCTATCGAAATTGGCTCCTCTCGGCCCATAATTTACAGATATATTAATTGCCCCCCGACGCCCTAGGGGCTAAAGGGGGACTATAGTATTGGGGTTCGTCTGTCCGTCCGTCCGTGCGTCCGTCCAACTTTGTTTCCGGACAGTAACTTCTGAAAAACTGAACAGATTCTTTTCAAATTTAGTTTGTGGGTACCCCGTCTCAAGATCTCGCTTGGGATTGTTTTTCGCACTGATCCGCCTGTAGGTGGCGCCACCTATGGGCAAAGTTAAGATTTCATTTCCGGACAATAACTTTAGAAAAACTGAACGGATTCTTTTCAAATTTGGTCTGTGAGTAACTCGCCTCAAGATCTCGCTTGGGATTGTTTTTCGCACCGATCCGCCTATAGGTGGCGCCACCTGGGGGCAAAGTTAAAATTTTGTTTTCGGACAATAACTTTTGAAAAACTGAATGGATTCTTTTCAAATTTGGTATGTGGGTACCTCACCTCAAGATATCGCTTGGGATTGTTTTTCACGCAAATCTGCCTATAGGTGGCGCCACCTCGGGGCCAAGTTAAACTTTTGCATCTGTCAGACTTTCCAGACAATAACTCCTGAAAAACTGAACGGATTCTTTTTAAATTTTGTACGAAGGTACTTCGCCTCAAGACTTTGCTTGGGATTGTTTTTTTCACGCTGAGCTGCCTATAGGTGTCGCCACCTGTGGGCCAAGTTGAAATTTTGTTTTCATACAATATCTAATGAAATCCTGGCCGGATTAGGACAAATTCTGTAATTGTGGGTACCTGGATCTCACTTGGGATTGCTCTGCATGCTGGGTAATGAAAGTTACGGTTCCAGTTCAAATCAATTGTTTCAACGTCGGGGGACTTGAACCCCTCGGGTTTTCATTTTTATTTCTGTCCTATATGCTTGAATGTAACCAACTATATCTGCAGAACTGTGTTTGGAAAAGCTATTATATTTTGAAAACTTATTTATATTGTTGTATTCTAGAAGCCAATAAAAAATTACTCGCCTCGGCCCTTATTTTACAGAGTTATGCCCCTTTTTGGGTGTAGTTACATGTATCTCTGATTTTGTGATATATGCTTAAATGTAACCAGTTAGAGACGGTTGAGATGGTGGCAAAACCACTTGATCTAGAAACATATTGTTTGCATATTCGTCATTGTCATGCCCAAATGCATAGAGTCGATCACTTTTCCTGTTGAAATTCATTACTTTAAACATTCACAACAACTACGAAACATGCTATATTGATTGGTCTATGGTGGCCATTTTGAATTCACAGGTCTTGAAGTACCAAGACTTGGACCAAGGATTATATATGCCAAGTTTCAGATCATTCGGCCCATCCGTTTCGGAGATTTTTTTTAGAAACAAGGTCAATCAAGTATGGCCGCCGAATCATTGGCACCCCATCTGTCCATCTGTCCGTCTTCTTTTTTCCTCGGACTCCATATCTTGAGAAATACTGAAGGCAGGCCAACGAAACTTCTGTCCCGTATAGAATCTTTCCATTCTACTTCAAAGCGTTTTCCCGTTTTCAAAATATTCATGGAATATTTTAAAGCATTTTCCCAGTCCGTCATTTCTAAGAAGCGCGTAAAAGCAGCCAGAACTGAAACAAAATCGGCATGAGAATCAGCCGCTTGGTAACACATCAACTTAGTCTGGGCGACTGCACAAGTTCCGATGACGTATAGGGCAGTGCCCCATTCCTTGTTCTACGCAACAGTCTATCTGATTGGCAGGCTACAGCAGGAAACAGGGAAACAGACCAATCATATTTAATGTACTGTATAGCAATGGTGAAGTAGTTTAGAAACTATTGCTATACATGCATTATGACAGGTGCGAGCGTTCAACTCTCGACATTCATTCATTGGAATATTGGTGACTGCATCGGATATAGAACCGAACATGATGAATCGGGCCGCGAAATGGTGGTCGAAGTTTGGTGCAAACTATGCGCGAAACACGTGGACAGAATTACGGCAGATGGACTTTAAAGGGATAAAGTACATGTATGTTCAGTTTTCCTATTTACGAGGTAATTTCAGACTGCAAATGGTATGGTGTGAACTACCCTCCTCATGTATTCGAGGAGTGTTACGAACAACCCTACCGGGCCTGGGGAAGCAAAATTGCCCCTAGCCGTTCTGCGCTATCTCCGGAATGACAAAAAACGAAGAGCTGAAACTCTGCTTTTCCGCAATGAAAAGTGGGCAAAAACTATTTTATTTCACATCACATTAATATTTACTAATTTATCATGCAGTTTTTCCGGAGAAATTGCATAAATAAAAAATTCGGAAAATCTGACCAAAAAATCTACCAAAAAATGCCGTTTTTGAAAATGACGTCACTGTGACGTCATCGAAGCGGCCATTTTGGATTTTTTTACATTTTTTGGTAGAGGCAAGGGTATAGCGTGGTAAGTTTCAGCACCCTAGCTCAAGGGGTAAGAAAAATAATTGGGGGGGGGGAATTTCGGCCTGGACAGGTCCCAAAAAGCCCAGGCCAGATAGGGTTAAGGAGTGTGATTAGCACTTCTCGCAGTTCTGAGGAGTGCGATTTTTAATTAGCACCCGTGGTGGAAAATGTAGTACAAGTTTAAATCCACAGTTTAAACCTCCACAACCTTTTTTTTGCTTGTGAATTACCATTTACCAATTACTCAGTTGGCTTTAATTATGCTTCAGTTGTAATTTGTGAAATTTCCATGCCTTGGGAACACTTATAAATAGTATTAGTATTTGTGCCACTTTCAGCAGTGAACTGTATAGATCTACATTTATAGTATACAGAGGCTTTATTTTTTAGTAATAC
>JAVTVY010005373.1:0-41052 GCA_036873755.1 Hanleya hanleyi
CTGAAATGTTGATTTTGGCACACTTTGCGACCGGGTCGCAAATGTAATTGTTTTGGCCTGGGAGTCTAAAAGATTGTAAATCCTGTAGCTAGTACAACCTGTGAAAAACACGCAAACCCAATGCGAATTTGCCGGCTTGCATTTTCAGTGTGGAAACGTGTTTGCGCGGTGTACTATAGTATAGGGAACACGACAGAGTGGGAAAACCGACTGGCGTGTTTATTGTAGTCTGGGGGTATTCTATAATACTGTAACATGACATGTATTACCGCGTAGCACATTCCGGTAATTAACATGATCAGACCTCAGTACAGAATAAGGATATAAGTCAATACCAGTAGATTGTATGATATCGGCACTGTTTTACTGAACAACCCGGGCACTGGGACGTGGGCAGTATTATTTATGTGTCGGTGTCATCGGTCGTGAAGCGGTATATGACGATAAATAGGGATTCCCTCCACCCTCAGAAAATATATACAACTGTACTATAAATACGGGGATAATAGAGCCAAACCCTCCTACCGTTATTCGACGACATATCGGGCAGCCCGCTAGTTCTGCGACCGGGTCGCGTACGGTTGTACAAACGCTGTACGGGGGTGGAAAAGACGACAGATATTACAGCTGGTACAGCAAAGACAAGATACGGTACAGGCGGGCTTCGTTTTACCGGTGTAAAAGAGAGCACAAAGATTACAGACTGTACAGTAAAGCCAAGACACAGATTACAGACAGTAAAGAACAGACAAGGCAAAAGACAAGATACAAGTTACAGACAATAAAGAAAAGACAAGGCACAGCACAGGCAGACTTCTTCTCCCGCGAAACGTCGATAAACCGTGAAATCTACAGACCTGCGACCGGGTCGCAGGTGGATTGCGACCGGGTCGCAGAGGCTTGCGACCGGGTCGCAGAGGGTCGCCATCGACAGTTTACAAACAGTAATGATGCTACATCGGTCCCAGATGAAATAACAACACATTATATACCCAAGTAGTTGTCCTGACGGCCATGGAGGACGAGCTGTACGTGGTTCTTACCTAAGGGGTCGTCGTGAAGTTGTGTAGCCACGGGTCGTGTCTATAGACGGGTCGCAGCAGCCGGGAGGGTTGAGACGCCGTGCTATACCTACCTGTGCGGGAAGCAAACTGATGAGCTGACAAGTTAGGGTCAGGCTCCGACGACTGGGGGTGAAGAAGACGACGGGCTGCCACATCCGTGGAGAGGCTCCAACGACTGAGGGTATATATTGAGAGAGCGTTACAGGCGTAACGTTCCGACGACTTGGGGTGAAGAAGACGACGGGCTGCCACATCCGTGGAGAGGCTCCAACGACTGGGGGTATATATTGAGAGAGCGTTACAGCCGTAACGTTCCAACGACGGGAGAAGAGAAGGGCCAGCAGCCAGGCCGCCCTTGTACCCCGAAGTGAAGGGCCAGCACCCAGGCCGCCCTTATCGCGTACCCATACATATTTAAAGCATAACTGTAACTGTAAAATTATATGCACACACTCTTATATTATTTGTATATAACATCAAGGTTATATGCACACACTCCCTTATATTATTTGTATATAACATCAAGATTATTTGCAGACACTCTCCTAGTGTTTGTACATATATGGAGATATTATTCTACTACATAACGTTACATCTCCTTAGACATTCTGTCTAAGCCACGCGGTTCTACGCTATTATCTGTAATCGCGTATACTATTTGTGCAGAATATACCATAATAGACCTTTACATCAGCGTCAGTCATCCTTATAGGGTTGTGATCATCTCTTCGATCCCCGGATCTCTACTAGTGAAGGGGTTAACTACGGTGACGGCCAGAATGCCAGTGGGCAATCCCAATTATTGATTCGTTTTCACGTAAACACCACGACTGGTCCTGCTCGTACACGTTACACTATATATAAAAAAATTCTTCAGTAACAACATAGAGATGAAGTGATCCTATGTGTTCCATATAGTGTTCAGTACATGTATGAAGTGATCCCATGTTTTGGTATCGAGAGGAAGTGACCTGTTTTAGTTTTACCACGCCTCATCATTAGTTTTACTATTAATCGATGGGGTCAAGAGTTATAAGACGTATTTAGCTAGGGTAGCATTTGACCTTGGTTATCAACAGGTCTTCTCTTCTTATTACCTTGTGTACTTTCAGCATCATTAAATGATGGTGAGAAACCAGAGGACAAAACGAGCAGCTGCGACTGCATCGTGGGTGACTGCGGGTGGCCCATCCAGCCAGAAGCGGTCTAAAAAGGGCAAGCCCCCAGCACAACAACCACAACAGCCACAGCAGCCATGTTCTAGCTGTCCGTCTGCGACAGAGGTTGCACAAGAAGTCCTGAAATTATTAGATGCTAGGAATATCACCGAGCCTGTCCCACAACCTGTCGACAACACGTCTCCATCCATGTCAGCACCAACCTCCTCTACTGGTAATCTGCTGGGTGAAGGACCATCTAATGCAGTACTGGGTAAGGATCTTTCTATCGGCGAGGTTGAGGGGGAACAGGACCCGGATGATACTCTTAAACTCACACTTCTACAATCAAGTCTTCCATTAGGGTTTAATACGAACACTAAAATAAGGGCAAAAATCTTTGCTGATGAATATGTAGATTTCGGCTCCCTCATCAATCCACGGGATGATGATACTTACATTAAGCTGTCATCCAGTGGCTCCAAGGTTAGTATTTCTTCACAAAACCGGAAACAATACAGTATGGCACAGTGGTCGCATGCTTTCCACATTTACTCCACACTTTAATGTTCAAAATTTCCAGAGCACATAGCTGGTCTGATCAAACATGGCAACACAGTTTGCCTCCTAAATCAGCAGCTCAAATTCAATGCTGTAAAATTTTACGATGAGAATTTCAAGGATCCTTGGAGCCACTGGACTGGGGGAGAGTACATGAGGAATTGTGGAGGCTCTGCTCCTTAAAATCCAACCCCTATACTCTCAGCTATGGCCCCCGTACAAACAGTCAGTCTCAATCACCTCAACAACAGCAGTCCTTTCGTTCCCAAGGAAAATCTTAATTTTCATCCGGCTACAGCTGGGGTTTTCACAGATCTGATAACGTACCACACAGGACTGCCCGCACAAACATGATTGTCCCACATGTCAAGGACATCATAGCGCTTCCCAATGCAAGCCAAAATCCTGAACCTCTTTCTACCCGATTTTAATGTTAAGGGACTGTCGTCATTATTAATCCATTATCAACATGGATTAAGAAAATTTCTTATAGATGGGTTTACTTTCGGTTTCAAATTAGGGGTCCAAAATTTCATTGCACCAGGCATACCACGTAATCACACTTCTGTTTTTATTCACAATCATGTGGTGCAACAAAGACTAGATCACGAAATGCAACTGGGACGCATTGCTGGCCCCTATCCTACACTCCCATTCCCTGATCTCATATGCTCTCCCTTGGGTGTCATCCCAAAAAAGGAACCTGTAAAATATCGTTTAATACACGATCTTTCTTTCCCTGATGACAAGTCATCAGTCAATTCCCATATACCAAAAGAATGCTCCAAGGTGTGTTACGAATCAATTGAACACGCTATAGCATTAGTCCAGTCCCATGGGCGACACTGCCTCATGTCAAAAGCCGATATAGAGGATGCTTTTCGCTTAATTCCAATACATCCCGATGACCACAAATTCTTGGGCTTTACCTGGAATGGTTCATTTTATCACGATCACCACTTACCCATGGGTGCATCATCCTCATGTAAGATATTTGAATCTTCAAGCTGTAGTTTACAATGGATTATGTATCAACACTACCAAGCATCAGGCGTGTCCCATCTGATCGATGATTTTTTCTTCGTCGGACCAGCACACTCGCAAAAATGTAGCCAGGATCTTCATTCATTCATTTTCCTCTGCGAGTTTCTGGGTATTCCCATCAAGCACCAAAAAACGGTAGAAGCAAAAACAGTGATCACAATTTATGGCATTGAACTAGATTCTGACCTAATGGTTGCCCGCTTGCCAGAAGAAAAATTAGTCAAGGCAAGAGCCTTGCTCTCTCAGTACCATAATAAGAACAAAATCTCTTTGGGTGAGCTTCAATCCCTGATCCGTTATTTGAATTTCTGTTGCTCGGTCATTATTCCGGGACGGGCATTTTTACGCCGTTTACAAGATTTGACGATAGGTATTTCAAAACCACATCACCATAATTCGTCTGAACAATGAGGCCAGAGCGGATATAGCAGCTTGGTCACATTTCCTGACAGGTCACAACGGTAAATCCTGTTTCCTTTTTACCGACTGGATTTCCTCTGACACCATCCATTTATACACTGATGCTGCAGGGGTACATAGGGGTTTCGCTGCCATATTAGGTAACCAGTGGTTTGCTGGCCCTTGGAAAGAAGACACCAAAGACATGAACATAACTGCAAAGGAACTTTTTCCCATAGTGCTAGCCTTGGAAATCTGGGGCCCCAAACTTGCCAACCATAAAATTCTCTTCATGACTGACAATGCAGCACTTGTTGAAATTCTTAACCGCACATCCTCAAAACACAAGATTATCATGAAACTCATTCGAAGATTGGTGTTGTCATCTCTCCGTCATAATGTTTACTTCCGTGCGAAACACATACCTGGAAAATTTAACATTCTAGCCCACAAGTTATCTCGTTTCCACTTCCAGGAGGCACTGCTTCTAGCACCATGGCTCGCCAAACAACCGGTCACTATTCCATCCCAGATTTACAAGTTGTAACTGAAGAATTACTTCGCTCATCCATCTCACAGAGTACAATACAATCCTACCGACACATGGTCAATCATTTTATCTCATTTCATAACTCAAATTTCCCTGGGCTTCCAGTTTTTCCAGCATCCCCAAAAATGTTGGCCAATTATGTAGCATTGCTGTTTCTACAAAATTTCAGTTCATCAACCATTTATTCCTACATATCTGCTATCAAGTTCGTACACAAATTAGATGGTTTTCCAGACCCCTCGGACAATTTTCTTCTCCGCAAAGTCCTGAAAGGGGTACAAAAATCGAGAGCAACTGCAGATGTTCGGCTTCCTATCACATTACCCATCCTTGAAAAATTGATTCGATCCATAGGTCATGTCCTCTCATCGTACGCTCTCAAAACTATGTTCAAGGCGATGTTCCTCTTAGCATTCCATGCTTTCCTGCGCTGTGGAGAATTCACTGTAAGTCACACAGGAAACAAATCCGATATCCTCCAAATTTTCAACATTGAATTTGAGATACAATCCTCACAGCTTTTGGGCATGACTGTATCAATCCGACACTTCAAAAACAGTGATTTGCACCCAGTATTGATCAATCTTCCGGTATATCGCAACCCATTATTGTGTCCAGTCAGGGCTTTAAAGCGTTACCTGAATTTTTCACGCCACTCTACTGGTCCACTTGTTCAATTCAGTGATGGTTCCCCAGTATCTTATGGATACTTTACTCATGTGCTCAAAAACACTCTCACATTTGCTGGTTTAGATACAAAGACTTACAAATCTCACAGCTTTAGATTGGGAAGTGCCACAACTGCAATTTTTCAGGGAATCCCTGAATCGGTTGTTAAAAAAATGGGTCGCTGGAAATCTGATGCGTTCAAGCATTACATCAGGATTGATGTATTTTAATGTAGGATTGCTCAAAGTAGTGCCTCTCAGTTTGTGACCATTTAAAATACTGCAAAGTTTCAGTTGTAATCAGACTCTCCCTCTAGCTGCATCAAATATTCCTATGTGATATTCGGAAGTTCAGTTTTGCCTGCTTCATTGTCACAACATGTATACATGTAGCATAAAAGGTGGATCTCCTTCTTAACGTGATAATCTAAAGCAAGGGACACAACTCTAACATTTTTCTCATCCCCAATTGTAATTGTACTCTTTCCCTAAGTATACTGAGCAAAACTGCTATCAGACTTTAGTAACATTTACGTAATGGTTAATTTGTTTGATGAAGTTCAGTCTTGCCTGCTTCATCACAAAAGTATATATTCATACTATAGTTGCTACTCCTTCGTCCTACCGGTCAGTATGTACTGAATATGCTATGAACTACAATCACACATTGTTTTGCGATGTTAGTTCGCCATTCGTCAGTTTTATTATTGTGTGAAAGGTTATTGTTTGTGCTTTCAGGATTCAACATAAATTCGAGGTCAGTATTCGCCTGTTCTCGTTCCCATCATCTAAACCATGTAGGTATTTTCATTTTCCCCCGATGGGTTGTTTCCCCTTACTAACATTTTACTCTCTCATTGTGAAGGATTGGCCAGAGACTTCGGGTGGGGTGATAACAGTGACCTGTTATCGGTGGCCTGTTTCCGCTCCCCACCTTTGCTATTTTCTATTTGGGGCATGTTTAAGTACATAACATAATACCTAACATTTCGTTTCCATTGTCCATGCCCCCTTTTTATATTTATTTGGATCTTTGTCATTTTCAATAAATGACCTAAACTGCAAACCTGGTATTTCGGTGTTCCTTTCTTTACTTAGCAAACCTAGCTCAGTCTATGACCAATCCTGTAGCTCGCATAAATATACATATCTTATGAAGTGTCATTTCCCAGACTATGGCAGGAGAATAGTCCTGCTTCCCCATATATGTCGTTTTAACACTGTCGTCTTAGAAGGGAAAATGGTTCGCATAATATTTCCAACCATAGTTGTTACATGTACATGTTTCAATGAAAAGTGTCGTCTTTAGAAAAACTCATATACATGTACATGTATGATTCCACACAGGGAGACCTCCACCAGTCGCGAAGATCAACTTTACATAATAACACAGAGCAATATTGCTGTCATATCATTTAATCAAAGTGTCGTTTTCAGAGTGTCGCTGTAGAAAATATACATATCTTATGAAGTGTCGTTTTAACAGTGTCGTCGTACAAGTGACAATGCCCCTGGTAATATTTTCAACCATGCTTACAATATATAATTCAATGAAAGTGTCGTTTTTAGTGTGTCGCTGTAGAAAATATACATATCTTATGAAGTGTCGTTTCCCAGACTGTCGTCTTGGAAGTGAGAATAGACCTGATAATATTTCCAACCATCACTGTTACACGGTTCAATGAAACTGTCGTTTTAATGTGTCGCTGTAGAAAATATACATATCTTATGAAGTGTCGTTTCCCAGACTGTCGCTCTGGCAGGAGAATAGTCCTGCTTCCCCTTATGTCGTTTTAACACTGTCGTCTTGGAACTGAGAATAGACCTGATAACATTTCCAACCATCATTGTTACACGGTTCAATGAAACTGTCATTTTTACAGTGTCGCTGTAGAAATTAAACCTATCTTATGAAGTGTCGTTTCCCCGACTGTCACTCTGGCAGGAGAATAGTCCTGCTCCCCCACATGTGCCGTTTGAACACTGTCGTCTTACACGGGACAATGGTCCGCATAATATTTCCAACCATAGCTGTTACATGTACATGTTTCAATGAAAAGTGTCGTCTTTAGAAAAATTCATATACATGAACATGTATGATTCCACACAGGGAGACCTCCACCAGTCAGGAAGATCCACTGTATATAATAACACAGAGCATTGCTGTGACATCATTTAATCAAAGTGTCGTTTTCAGAGTGTCGCTGTAGAAAATATACATATCTTATGAAGTGTCGTTTTAACACTGTCGTCGCTCAAGTGACAATGCCCCTGGTAATATTTTCAACCAAGCTTACAATATATAATTCAATGAAAGTGTCGTTTTTAGTGTGTCGCTGTAGAAAATATACATATCTTATGAAGTGTCGTTTCCCAGACTGTCGCTCTGGCAGGAGAATAGTCCTGCTTCCCCATATATGTCGTTTTAACACTGTCGTCTTGGAACTGAGAATAGACCTGATAACATTTCCAACCATCACTGTTACACGGTTCAATGAAACTGTCGTTTTTAGTGTGTCGCTGTAGAAAATATACATATCTTATGAAGTGTCGTTTCCCAGACTGTCACTCTGGCAGGAGAATAGTCCTGCTTCCCCATATATGTCGTTTTAACACTGTCGTCTTGGAACTGAGAATAGACCTGATAACATTTCCAACCATCACTGTTACACGGTTCAATGAAACTGTCGTTTTTAGTGTGTCGCTGTAGAAAATATACATATCTTATGAAGTGCCGTTTCCCAGACTGTCACTCTGGCAGGAGAATAGTCCTGCTTCCCCATATACGGTATGTCATTTTAACACTGTCGTCTTACAACTTACAAGGGATAATGAACCTGATAATATTTCCAAACATATCTGTTACATGTACATGTTTCAATGAAATGTATGATTCCACGCAGGGAGACCTCCACCAGTCACGAAGATCCACTGTATATAATAACACAGAGAATTCTCGTGCTCTCTTACATGGAGTAGCAACCGAATCTACCCGGGTAATTCGACGCTGTTTTACGTCACTTTTCACTCCCTAACATTGAGCGTTAACAATATAAAGCTTGGATGTAACTTTTTGCAGGACCTTTTGGTGCAGAATTAAAGAAATTAATTATGCTTTTACTTTCGTGATACCTTGTATGTTACCGTAACTGTTCCACTCACCATAAATGAATATCGTGACAGATGAATTCGTGACGGATATTCAGTCAGCCGTGGAGATACTCGGCATTCATACAGTTTGGATGACCGACAATCGTATATGCCTGGCACCATTCAAGAGCATATTCTTGTTGGAATTATCTAATCTTCACGGCTCCATACTAACGCGATCATCTGACTACATCGTAGATAAGTTCATTGTGAATTGTATCATTGTTAATTGTATATGTGTCCGGCAGTACTGAACCAGCCAGATTATCAGGGGACATTTTTACCTTTTAATGAACAAGCTATATTCATCAAGGGTAAGCAACACGGAACATTAAGTTCGCCGTTCTCTAATCCAATCCGGAGCAAACCGTATGAGCTATTCAAGAAGTTTTGATCTAAGGGTAATCACAAGGTGAGGACAAGTCGTATGTTCCTGTTTACCTTGTAGTGAGACAATCATGTGCTACTTGATATCAAACAGAATAATCTCACCTACTCTCCTCTGGTCAATAAATGTCCAGCAACGATTACTATGTTTTGATGTGGCATTCACATACCTTACTCTGAAATATCTCATTCCTTGCGACTCCCGTCTGTTCTACCATGCCCTGTTGGATGTCTGTGACAGAGTTCAGCCACCCATCTGCAATCAACATAATCATTGAAAAATAATACTTTGACTTTCTTTATATATCACAGACTAAGTGGTACATATTCGGAAAATTCCACATCTTAAACTTGGATTGGAAGTGTGCTTACCGACACGGGTAGAGAGCTGTTGGATACATTGTCGAACAAACGTTGGGAAGTTTCCACGCGCTATCATCTCACCGATTGTCTTCAGAGTCCGGGAGATGGCCTCTCCTGTGAAAATAGAATGCTGTTAACAATACTGGAAATGGTGAAAGGGGAACTTATTGTACGTCCACATATATTTAGTGTGACATGTAGTTATTTTCAGACGATTGGGTTCCAGCGCAGCACGAGACACGAAAGATCCCAACCCAAATTCCCTTCGAATTGCCCCCTTGAGAGGGCTGAAACTCTACATCAAGCTACATCACAAAATGTTAATATAATTTAATTTAAATTGTATCAATGTGGTTTTAATGTTTTCATTGTTTTCTCAAACACACGAAACATGATAGTGATTTCAGGCAAGTTTGTAATAATTCTTTCGATTAGAATTGCTCGAAATAACACCACTGTATACGGGTCAGTCACAGTTCTTAGTTTTCTCTCTTCCACAGTTACGGCGAAATGGTTGGTTGAATAAGGAGATAGTATGTCCTAATGACCATTCACCTTCCATCCCATGTCCCGCCCCCTTCCCAATTCAGATAGGGGCTATGTCTGTATCGTCATTTCTAAAGTATTCCATTTATATGGCAAGCCAAAGTGCTTTTTATTACGAATTTCCGATATCGGGAATTCAATTCCCGATATCGGAAATTCTAATTTCCGATATCGGAAATTGCAATTCCCGATATCGGAAATTAGAATTTCCGATATCGGAAATTCAGTGACAATTTTCGATATCGGAAATAGAATTTCCCATATCGGGAATTCAATTTCCGATATCGGGAATTCAATTTCCGATATCGGGAATTCAATTTCCGTTATCGGGAATTCAATTTCCGTTATCGGAAATAGAATTTCCCATATCGGAAATTGTCACCGAATTTCCGATATCGCAAATGAAAGCCTGAAAGCTTTACAAAACCTAGGGGTGCATTGCACACCTAAATCTGAATCTGAATCTGAAACCTAAATGATGTGCGGCTAAAAACAGGCATGGGTTCGGATCTTCGACCATAAATAGATGTAAAATCTTTAACAAAAACCTTGTAAACGTATATATTTTCTAAATGGGCACACTCGTGCCATTATTTCAGGGGACTTGTGAGCTATTGAAATTGAAAAGGAAAGACGTGCAATCCTCCTTAGCCCTTCTTCAACTTTTCTGAAAAACATGAAATGATTTTCTTTTTATGTATGTTAAAGTGTTTCCCGTCCAAAGGACAATTTAATATGGCGAAAAAAATAGGGGGTCGACCTACTCGTTTTTTGTAAAATTTTATCGCCATAGAGGAATCATGATTTTCGCTTCCAGAAAAAGTGCGGATTTTGGTCCTCCAGATATTCAATTCCGGACACGATTAACTCTGTAGTGGCGAGTGGGTGCGATCAACAAGCAATTGTTATATCCTCGTTTGGAGAAATGGTTACGTCCAGCAGGGTGATACTATAGATATCAGTTAGTAGATAGGTAAGAAGAATTACCTTGCTGTCAAAATCGGGCGATCTTCCTTATTATAAAATTAGGGAGGGACCACTTTGTACGAAACCGTGGCAAGTGTGGAGTGCACCCTAGAGTTGCAATTCCCGATATCGGAAATTCAATGACAATTTCCGATATCGGGAATTGCATTTCCGATATCGGAAATTGAATTTCCGATATCGGGAATTCAATTTCCGATATCGGGAATTCAATTTCCGATATCGGGAATTGTCTCCGAATTTCCGATATCGGAAATTGCAATTCCCGATATCGGAAATTCAATTTCCGATATCGAAAATTCTAATTTCCGATATCGGGAATTGCAATTTCCGTTATCGGAAATTGAATTTCCGATATCGAGAATTCAATTTTCGATATCGGAAATTGAAGGTCATGAATATCCGATATCGGAAATTTTAATTCCGATATCGGGAATTCAATTCCCGATATCGGAATTTCTCGAATAAAAAGCACTTTGGCTTGCCATACATTTATGTTGTCAACATGGGCAACACCGGCTATAACTAATAACTTGTATATCTTGTTTATACAGTTGGAACTACTGATGACATATACCTACCTTTGCCTCTTTCAGTGGTTGAATCTGCAAGAAGTTTATCTGAAAGCAATCACAGAATAGAAACCAGTACTCAGAAGTTCCATGACGATATATATATATTATCATGACACTGTGTTGTTCCCACACTTTGTATCAGCTCGAGTTCTCGGAGTCTGATCGCCGTATCGACCGAGACCGCAGGTCGAGGTCGATGCGGCGATCAGACTCCGAGAACGAGAGCTGATACAAAGTGTGGGAACAACACAGTGTCATGATGATATATTTATCATATACCGAACTCTTAGGATGTTTTTATTCACCTAATAGGGCGTTTGAATTCCGAACTATGTGTTATGACGCGCATTGATTGTGTACGTGACGTGGTAAGGCTAATTTGACCTAATTGAATAAATCCACGCACGCGGCACTGGGTCAAAAATAAACTCGCGCGATGGAACAAACTAGGTCAGGATAGAGAAAGAGAGAAGAAAGACAGTCAGGTTGGAATACCTCCCGCAATATTTGACATCGAGGAATGCAGAAATGGTGAACTTGAAACGTACATATATACTGTTTGATGTGTTGTTCAACAAACTGTCATTCGAACTGCGAAACACGATGGATCGATGCAGGCGTACGGAAATTCAAACAATGATTCAAACAAACAACGCGGTTCCGACAGTGTCACAGACGATTCTTGATTCAGGAATTACATTTTATAGTCAGTTGGTCAGTGTTAAAGGTACGTGTATAGATCGACGCATGCCCGATGGCTAAGAGGCAGTTGTTGAAATTCACGGCAAGGAAAGTTCATCAGTGGTTTGGCGAGACGAAACTTTATGGAGAAACGAAATGGGTGGGATTTACGGTTTGCCCAGAAAACTTACTGTGCCGTGTTCACGCATCTTCGCATAACCAAGCCGAACACTAAACGTAGGTGTAGTATTTAACTTACAATGTGAAGATGTGTTCACGCTGCCAGTTGCATAATGTGCATACGACCGTATTACATCTAAATCGGATCAAAAAAATAAATAAAAAATACTAGGCCTACCAGTATTCGCTCATGATTGGATTTTACAGTTTCTCTCAAGGATTTATCGAATCAAACATAATTTTTCAAATGACTTTTGATTTGAAGGGCCTTTGAATAAGAAAACACGTGATTGAATTGCTGTCTATTTTATAACTGTGGATCAACTGTCTGTCCCTGGAATTCAGATGTTTTCTATAAAGCAGTAGTCAAGCAGAGCTTGCAGGGGCAATTGCACCGATAATCCATGGCCAGACGGGGAGCGTGCAGTCCCCATCAAGGCGGCCTGAAAATGGAGATTTGCTGCATCGGTTATCACTTCACCGAAGACGAACGGGGGGGGGAGGAGCAATATCGGCGTGTTTATTTTCAACGTTAAGAGACTTACAACATATAGACTAAACAACATTACGAGCCAGAGTAGCCATGTGTTCGTGCTTTCGTTAGTTCTTGTCACTGAAAACGTGGTCACGCGGTAGAGCCACAGAGTTTGTCTTTCGTTCATTTGTATTCGCCATCAAGAAATAATTTCAAATATCGGGTAACAGGCCTATGTTTGATTTTGAGTCTTGGAATAAAACGGATGTTATCATAATCGACTAGATTCTTTTTGTTGAAATTTTTACATCATTCAGCGTTACTATTCAAATTAGTTCTCGCAAGTTGTTGCTCACTATGTGATGGACTTTTCAATGATTTCGTCGCACAGTAGTCAGTGAGGTACGGCGGATACGGCCCACCGTAAGTTAACAAGGCTCAGATTGACGGTCAGGAAGGCCAAAATCAGACTCAGAATAGGTTTAGTATATATGCATATATTATCGCAAGTGTAAATCTATTTGTATTGATCTGGAAATACCCTTCAGAACGGATCAGCATGTGTAAAGTTTTCAGTTCTATTATTAGAACAGAACGGGCTTCACGGGCTTTCTCCGATAGGTTGCCAAGGTCACCAGCGAAAATAGTTCCGGTTACCGAGGAGGGCGATACAGATAGCGACTAGGGTGATACGGAAACAGAAAACGCGAGTGTGTATCACTATCCTAGCACGCATAGGTATATGATAACCATGCATACACGAGCACCGCCTAGTCCGTTATACTTTTTTCTATTTTAACTTTTACCCACCATAAAAACATGATAATCTACTCTGTATATTTTTGTGACAACCATGGTTAATAGTTTTAAAGAAAACCTGACGCATTACATCTCTTTAACTTTCCGGTTTCCATATCTGTGATATAGCATGGTTCGCAATGAATATACCTACCTGCAAGATGATTCAGCGCTGTGCACAGGTCATTGTCTGTCATCTCCATCAGGCACGGCGGAAGCAATTGGTGATTGGGGGGGCCACTATCACAGCACAAATAGGCGAGGGTCCAGGGGCCGCCCAGGCCCCGGAAGCTCCAGGGGTCTTAGATGGCCGGAGACCCGTTCTAGCGTATTTCCGAGGAATAAAACAAGAAATCTTCACAGATGTAATCTCTGTATTTTTTGCCTGTTTTGTTGTTTCTCATTTTTTTTTTAATATTCCCCGTCAAGAAAATTAGAATGTTCGGAAGTAGAAATAAATTAAATGTTAAATATATGTCATTTCAATCAAAAGATATCTCAACAACACAGTTGTTTTCTACTTGTCATGCTTGTTGTGGAGCCGAACACAGGTCAACTTATGAGTGTGAATGAGCCATCCTCCATGATACAGTTCTGTATACCGGTACTCCTATCTCCATACCAGGTCCTGTAGGCAGATTAGGGCTGTACAGTTATTACTGTAACTGCCCGTTTAAATTATCAACCAATGAACGGAGGGTGTTTTGGGGCAATACGGTACCTTCGTGGAATCTCCGTTTAATTAGATTAAAGCTCAGTTTAAGGAAGCTTCTTGAAATTGGGGCATGCTAGGCACTGACATAAGGCATTCCAAACAGAGAGGAGAGAGAGAGAGAAGTAAGGTTTAATGTCTCGTTCAGCAATATTTCAGCTATATAGCGACGATCAAACAAAATTCTAAGTACTCAAGTCATTAGCTTAGTAATCCAACGCATTAAAACATACACACAATAAAACGTATGTAACAGCCCGATTTCGCTCAAATAACCCAAGATGCAATCCTCCCTCACCCGAATAAAAAGATCTTCCAAAGTATTTGCTCGATAAAAAGCATCTCTTACAATCTTAAAATCATGCTGCACCTAGTTGGAACTCCTAGGAACTCCATGGCATACTTTTTGGAACTGGGCAGACAAAGGATGGCTATGCCATAACAAGAGGGGGATGGCATAAGCCATTCCAACTGGAACTCTAATCCATCCAGATCAGAACACCACACTGGGCATGGTGTATCCGATTTGCCTAACCAGCATATGCCATTCCAATCGAGGAACTCATGTTCTTATTTCAAGAAGCACCCTAAGTAGAGAAGAAGCTGAAGGACAAACTCTTTGAAGTCCAAGAGGAAACAACATGAGGGTGTATCTTTAAAAAACAATCTCGGGTAGACTATAAACATCTGACTCCAAAGCAACCAGATGGAGACATTGACTGGCACTTAATTCGTTCATGGGCATGTTCGGAGAGATCATAAGCTCACTAATATTTCCTGTTGAAGTGGCTGATATTCGTTGTAGTGTAAAAGCACAGATTTGATGCTCATTGAAAAGTAAAATTTGCATTCAATACAGATATAGGTTTTTTGCTTTATCGTTTTTATTTTATCAGTTTCTGCCTTTTTCTGTATTTTTTTGTGTTTTTTTTTTTTGCTGAAAATATTGGGGGGGCCATGGCCCCCCCGGCTGCCCCTGTTCCGCCGTGCCTGTCCATCTTAATGAACACCTTAACACCTGGTCTGAATTGTTGAACGATCGACGATATACGATTCACAAATGTCATATCAAGGTACTGGAGCCACAGGTATAGAAAACCCTCCAGAGAACAGATTTCCATGTTCATTATACACGACCCTTCCTCTAGACTGCTGCTACAGCATCCATTCTGTCGATTTATAAACTCTTGCATCATGCGCCTGAATTTTTGGTTGTTCAATAAGTTCACGGGGCCCTCATCATCTAGTGCATCTACCACAAATTTTGTTTGTAAATTTCCATTCTCTACAATATATAATGCGAGTTCATATCAAAGCCAGGTGGACAGCTATATTTACAGAATCAGCAAATCAATAATAACATTTTACAAATATAAACATGAAACCACACATGAAATAGGCTTACTGCGCGGACTGTTCGTAGATGGTGTCATGCTGGTTTATGCTCGTTTCCTCCAACCTATAAGTGAAAATTGCACTCCATTTTACTTCGTCTGTGCATAAAATTAACCACGAAATATACGGTACATACCTCTGATCACATTGCTGTTGGCATCTGTGCTCGACTCTGCAATAAGGGTTAATTTTTGCTCGCAGTTCTCCACGGAGATGATAGCAGAAGGAAGGTTTACAATCGCTAACATCTTCTTCAAAACGTCGTATCGGCCAACATCCACGATTTTCAGACTCTGTAGTGCTACTAAAATATCCATCACATCTGTACAATCTTCGAGGGTAGCAGGGCACAAATAGGAGCGGCATAAAAGTTTGAACTGTTTATATTTGTCGCTTTTTGGTGTTAAAAAATGATTATGAAGCTCTATCAAGAGGGAATAGTGTTGTAGCCGTCTGTTTGTTTTTCCTTCGGCGCCAGTTTCCTACAAATGAGGATTTGTTAGTAGTATACAAAAACCCGCATTTGGACGAGTGCGCAGGTGTTTCTGCTCAGGTTTGGGGAGGTCATGGGGAGATGTGCGCAGGAGTGTTCTGCGCAGGTATGACGTCACTTGCAGTCTGCGTGAATCGGGCGTGACCGTGGGGCATGTATTCCTCCGCGGTGATGCGGTCTGGCGGTGATGCGGTCTGCCTCCGCGGACAGAAAGTAGTCCCAAATACGTGGATTTTCGTGAGAATGTTCGGCAATCTTCAGGGGCGAGAGGGTGTATGTAAAAGTTTCTCCAGAAAAAATATAAAAAGCGGAACATGGACTTTACCCCTACAATAAGGGAAAACTCCTATCAACCCTGTCTAGTGGGGGCTAATATCGGTCTCCTGGCTTATCGGGGCCTGTGCATGGGTGGGTGCATGTAAAATTAGGGTACTCATCTTACATCCAGGTTTCCCAGTGGGATTTTTTCCATGAAGGTTACTGCGCAGGTCACGTGGTTTGGTGAGTCTGCGCAAGTGTGTGACGTCACTTCCGGTTTTCAGAATGACCAAAAAAACTACCTCCGAACACAGAAGAGTTTCAATTTTTCCTTAGACCGGGTGAATTTCGCGTCAAAAGGTCAAAGGTAACATCCAGGTCAAAAGGTCAAAGGTCCCCCTTCCGGTAATATTGCAATTCCCGATATCGGAAATAGAATTTCCGATATCGGGAATTAGAATTTCCGATATCGGAAATTCAGTGACAATTTTCGATATCGGAAATAGAATTTCCCATATCGGGAATTCAATTTCCGATATCGGGAATTCAATTTCCGATATCGAGAATTCAATTTCCGATATCGGGAATTCAATTTCCGATATCGGGAATTCAATTTCCGATATCGGGAATTCAATTTCCGTTATCGGGAATTCAATTTCCGTTATCGGAAATAGAATTTCCCATATCGGAAATTGTCACCGAATTTCCGATATCGGAAATGAAAGCCTGAAAGCTTTACAAAACCTAGGGGTGCATTCCACACCTAAATCTGAATCTGAATCTGAATCTGAAACCTAAATGATGTGCGGCTAAAAACAGGCATGGGTTCGGATCTTCGACCATAAATAGATGTAAAATCTTTAACAAAAACCTTGTAAACGTATATATTTTCTAAATGGGCACACTCGTGCCATTATTTCAGGGGACTTGTGAGCTATTGAAATTGAAAAGGAAAGACGTGCAATCCTCCTTAGCCCTTCTTCAACTTTTCTGAAAAACATGAAATGATTTTCTTTTTATGTATGTTAAAGTGTTTCCCGTCCAAAGGACAATTTAATATGGCGAAAAAAATAGGGGGTCGACCTACTCGTTTTTTGTAAAATTTTATCGCCATAGAGGAATCATGATTTTCGCTTCCAGAAAAAGTGCGGATTTTGGTCCTCCAGATATTCAATTCCGGACACGATTAACTCTGTAGTGGCGAGTGGGTGCGATCAACAAGCAATTGTTATAGCCTCGTTTGGAGAAATGGTTACGTCCAGCAGGGTGATACTATAGATATCAGTTAGTAGATAGGTAAGAAGAATTACCTTGCTGTCAAAATCGGGCGATCTTCCTTATTATAAAATTAGGGAGGGACCACTTTGTACGAAACCGTGGCAAGTGTGGAGTGCACCCTAGAGTTGCAATTCCCGATATCGGAAATTCAATGACAATTTCCGATATCGGGAATTGCATTTCCGATATCGGAAATTGAATTTCCGATATCGGGAATTGAATTTCCGATATCGGGAATTGAATTTCCGATATCGGGAATTGAATTTCCGATATCGGGAATTCAATTTCCGATATCGGGAATTCCGATATCGGGAATTCCGATATCGGGAATTCAATTTCCGATATCGGGAATTGTCTCCGAATTTCCGATATCGGAAATTGCAATTCCCGATATCGGAAATTCAATTTCCGATATCGAAAATTCTAATTTCCGATATCGGGAATTGCAATTTCCGTTATCGGAAATTGAATTTCCGATATCGAGAATTCAATTTTCGATATCGGAAATTGAAGGTCATGAATATCCGATATCGGAAATTTTAATTCCGATATCGGGAATTCAATTCCCGATATCGGAATTTCTCGAATAAAAAGCACTTTGGCTTGCCATACATTTATGTTGTCAACATGGACAACACCGGCTATAACTAATAACTTGTATATCTTGTTTATACAGTTGGAACTACTGATGACATATACCTACCTTTGCCTCTTTCAGTGGTTGAATCTGCAAGAAGTTTATCTGAAAGCAATCACAGAATAGAAACCAGTACTCAGAAGTTCCATGACGATATATATATATTATCATGACACTGTGTTGTTCCCACACTTTGTATCAGCTCGAGTTCTCGGAGTCTGATCGCCGTATCGACCGAGACCGCAGGTCGAGGTCGATGCGGCGATCAGACTCCGAGAACGAGAGCTGGTACAAAGTGTGGGAACAACACAGTGTCATGATGATATATTTATCATATACCGAACTCTTAGGATGTTTTTATTCACCTAATAGAGCGTTTGAATTCCGAACTATGTGTTATGACGCGCATTGATTGTGTACGTGACGTGGTAAGGCTAATTTGACCTAATTGAATAAATCCACGCACGCGGCACTGGGTCAAAAATAAACTCGCGCGATGGAACAAACTAGGTCAGGATAGAGAAAGAGAGAAGAAAGACAGTCAGGTTGGAATACCTCCCGTAATATTTGACATCGAGGAATGCAGAAATGGTGAACTTGAAACGTACATATATACTGTTTGATGTGTTGTTCAACAAACTGTCATTCGAACTGCGAAACACGATGGATCGATGCAGGCGTACGGAAATTCAAACAATGATTCAAACAAACAACGCGGTTCCGACAGTGTCACAGACGATTCTTGATTCAGGAATTACATTTTATAGTCAGTTGGTCAGTGTTAAAGGTACGTGTATAGATCGACGCATGCCCGATGGCTAAGAGGCAGTTGTTGAAATTCACGGCAAGGAAAGTTCATCAGTGGTTTGGCGAGACGAAACTTTATGGAGAAACGAAATGGGTGGGATTTACGGTTTGCCCAGAAAACTTACTGTGCCGTGTTCACGCATCTTCGCATAACCAAGCCGAACACTAAACGTAGGTGTAGTATTTAACTTACAATGTGAAGATGTGTTCACGCTGCCAGTTGCATAATGTTCATACGACCGTATTACATCTAAATCGGATCAAAAAAATAAATAAAAAATACTAGGCCTACCAGTATTCGCTCATGATTGGATTTTACAGTTTCTCTCAAGGATTTATCGAATCAAACATAATTTTTCAAATGACTTTTGATTTGAAGGGCCTTTGAATAAGAAAACACGTGATTGAATTGCTGTCTATTTTATAACTGTGGATCAACTGTCTGTCCCTGGAATTCAGATGTTTTCTATAAAGCAGTAGTCAAGCAGAGCTTGCAGGGGCAATTGCACCGATAATCCATGGCCAGACGGGGAGCGTGCAGTCCCCATCAAGGCGGCCTGAAAATGGAGATTTGCTGCATCGGTTATCACTTCACCGAAGACGAACGGGGGGGGGGAGCAATATCGGCGTGTTTATTTTCAACGTTAAGAGACTTACAACATATAGACTAAACAACATTACGAGCCAGAGTGGCCATGTGTTCGTGCTTTCGTTCAGTTCTTGTCACTGAAAACGTGGTCACGCGGTAGAGCCACAGAGTTTGTCTTTCGTTCATTTGTATTCGCCATCAAGAAATAATTTCAAATATCGGGTAACAGGCCTATGTTTGATTTTGAGTCTTGGAATAAAACGGATGTTATCATAATCGACTAGATTCTTTTTGTTGAAATTTTTACATCATTCAGCGTTACTATTCAAATTAGTTCTCGCAAGTTGTTGCTCACTATGTGATGGACTTTTCAATGATTTCGTCGCAGGCTCAGATTGACGGTCAGGAAGGCCAAAATCAGACTCAGAATAGGTTTAGTATATATGCATATATTATCGCAAGTGTAAATCTATTTGTATTGATCTGGAAATGCCCTTCAGAACGGATCAGCATGTGTAAAGTTTTCAGTTCTATTATTAGAACAGAACGGGCTTCACGGGCTTTCTCCGATAGGTTGCCAAGGTCACCAGCGAAAATAGTTCCGGTTACCGAGGAGGGCGATACAGATAGCGACTAGGGTGATACGGAAACAGAAAACGCGAGTGTGTATCACTATCCTAGCACGCATAGGTATATGATAAATATATATTATCATGACACTGTGTTGTTCCCACACTTTGTATCAGCTCGAGTTCTCGGAGTCTGATCGCCGTATCGACCGAGACCGCAGGTCGAGGTCGATGCGGCGATCAGACTCCGAGAACGAGAGCTGATACAAAGTGTGGGAACAACACAGTGTCATGATGATATATTTATCATATACCGAACTCTTAGGATGTTTTTATTCACCTAATAGGGCGTTTGAATTCCGAACTATGTGTTATGACGCGCATTGATTGTGTACGTGACGTGGTAAGGCTAATTTGACCTAATTGAATAAATCCGCGCACGCGGCACTGGGTCAAAAATAAACTCGCGCGATGAAACAAACTAGGTCAGGATAGAGAAAGAGAGAAGAAAGACAGAGTCAGGTTGGAATACCTCCCGTAATATTTGACATCGAGGAATGCAGAAATGGTGAACTTGAAACGTACATATATACTGTTTGATGTGTTGTTCAACAAACTGTCATTCGAACTGCGAAACACGATGGATCGATGCAGGCGTACGGAAATTCAAACAATGATTCAAACAAACAACGCGGTTCCGACAGTGTCACAGACGATTCTTGATTCAGGAATTACATTTTACAGTCAGTTGGTCAGTGTTAAAGGTACGTGTATAGATCGACGCATGCCCGATGGCTGAGAGGCAGTTGTTGAAATTCACGGCAAGGAAAGTTCATCAGTGGTTTGGCGAGACGAAACTTTATGGAGAAACGAAATGGGTGGGATTTACGGTTTGCCCAGAAAACTTACTGTGCCGTGTTCACGCTGCCAGCACAGGTACTTCTATCTACCGTTCTATGTTCCACCCCCAACCATAGATAGAGACTATGGTTGGGGGTGGAACATAGAACGGTAGATAGAAGTACCTGTGGCTGCCAGGTGCACAATGTTCATACGACCGTATTACATCTAAATCGGATCAAAAAAATAAATAAAAAAATACTAGGCCTACCAGTATTCGATCATGATTGGATTTTACAGTTTCTCTTGGATTTATCGAATCAAACATAATTTTTCAAATGACTTTTGATTTGAATAAGAAAACACGTGATTGAATTGCTGTTTATTTTATAACTGTGGATCAACTGTCTGTCCCTGGAATTCAGATGTTTTCTATAAAGCAGTAGTCAAGCAGAGCTTGCAGGGGCAATTGCACCGATAATCCATGGCCAGACGGGGAGCGTGCAGTCCCCATCAAGGCGGCCTGAAAATAGAGATTTGCTGCATCGGTTATCACTTCACCGAAGACGAACGGGGGGGGAGGAATATCGGCGTGTTTATTTTCAACGTTAAGAGACTTACAACATATAGACTAAACAACATTACGAGCCAGAGTAGCCATGTGTTCGTGCTTTCGTTCAGTTCTTGTCACTGAAAACGTGGTCACGCGGCAGAGCCACATAGTTTGTCTTTCGTTCATTTGTATTCGCCATCAAGAAATAATTTCAAATACCGGGTAACAGGCCTATATTTGATTTTGAGTCTTGGAATAAAACGGATGTTATCATAATCGACTAGATTCTTTTTGTTGAAATTTTTACATCATTCAGCGTTACTATTCAAATTAGTTCTCGCAAGTTGTTGCTCACTATGTGATGGACTTTTCAATGATTTCGTCGCACAGTAATCAGTGAGGTACGGCGGATACGGCCCACCGTAAGTTAACAAGGCTCAGATTGACGGTCAGGAAGGCCAAAATCAGACTCAGAATAGGTTTAGTATATATGCATATATTATCGCAAGTGTAAATCTATTTGTATTGATCTGGAAATACCCTTCAGAACGGATCAGCATGTGTAAAGTTTTCAGTTCTATTATTAGAACAGAACGGGCTTCACGGGCTTTCTCCGATAGGTTGCCAAGGTCACCAGCGAAAATAGTTCCGGTTACCGAGGAGGGCGATACAGATAGCGACTAGGGTGATACGGAAACAGAAAACGCGAGTGTGTATCACTATCCTAGCACGCATAGGTATATGATAACCATGCATACACGAGCACCGCCTAGTCCGTTATACTTTTTTCTATTTTAACTTTTACCCACCATAAAAACATGATAATCTACTCTGTATATTTTTGTGACAACCATGGTTAATAGTTTTAAAGAAAACCTGACGCATTACATCTCTTTAACTTTCCGGTTTCCATATCTGTGATATAGCATGGTTCGCAATGAATATACCTACCTGCAAGATGATTCAGCGCTGTGCACAGGTCTTTGTCTGTCATCTCCATCAGGCACGGCGGAAGCAATTGGTGATTGGGGGGGCCACTATCACAGCACAAATAGGCGAGGGTCCAGGGGCCGCCCAGGCCCCGGAAGCTCCAGGGGTCTTAGATGGCCGGAGACCCGTTCTAGCGTATTTCCGAGGAATAAAACAAGAAATCTTCACAGATGTAATCTCTGTATTTTTTGCCTGTTTTGTTGTTTCTCATTTTTTTTTTAATATTCCCCGTCAAGAAAATTAGAATGTTCGGAAGTAGAAATAAATTAAATGTTAAATACATGTCATTTCAATCAAAAGATATCTCAACAACACAGTTGTTTTTTACTTGTCATGCTTGTTGTGGAGCCGAACACAGGTCAACTTATGAGTGTGAATGAGCCATCCTCCATGATACAGTTGGCAGATTAGGGCTGTACAGTTATTACTGTAACTGCCCGTTTAAATTATCAACCAATGAACGGAGGGTGTTTTGGGGCAATACGGTACCTTCGTGGAATCTCCGTTTAATTAGATTAAAGCTCAGTGTAAGGAAGCTTCTTGAAATTGGGGCATGCTAGGCACTGACATAAGGCATTCCAAACAGAGAGGAGAGAGAGAGAGAAGTAAGGTTTAATGTCTCGTTCAGCAATATTTCAGCTATATAGCGACGATCAAACAAAATTCTAAGTACTCAAGTCATTAGCTTAGTAATCCAACGCATTAAAACATACACACAATAAAACGTATGTAACAGCCCGATTTCGCTCAAATAACCCAAGATGCAATCCTCCCTCACCCGAATAAAAAGATCTTCCAAAGTATTTGCTCGATAAAAAGCATATCTTACAATCTTAAAATCATGCTGCACCTAGTTGGAACTCCTAGGAACTCCATGGCATACTTTTTGGAACTGGGCAGACAAAGGATGGCTATGCCATAACAAGAGGGGGATGGCATAAGCCATTCCAACTGGAACTCTAATCCATCCAGATCAGAACACCACACTGGGCATGGTGTATCCGATTTGCCTAACCAGCATATGCCATTCCAATCGAGGAACTCATGTTCTTATTTCAAGAAGCACCCTAAGTAGAGAAGAAGCTGAAGGACAAACTCTTTGAAGTCCAAGAAGAAACAACATGAGGGTGTATCTTTAAAAACAATCTCGGGTAGACTATAAACATCTGACTCCAAAGCATTGACTGGCACTTAATTCGTTCATGGGCATGTTCGGAGAGATCATAAGCTCACTAATATTTCCTGTTGAAGTGGCTGATATTCGTTGCAGTGTAAAAGCACAGATTTGATGCTCATTGAAAAGTAAAATTTGCATTCAATACAGATATAGGTTTTTTGCTTTATCGTTTTTATTTTATCAGTTTCTGCCTTTTTCTGTATTTTTTTGTGTGTTTTTTTTTTGCTGAAAATATTGGGGGGGCCATGGCCCCCCCGGCTGCCCCTGTTCCGCCGTGCCTGTCCATCTTAATGAACACCTTAACACCTGGTCTGAATTGTTGAACGATCGACGATATACGATTCACAAATGTCATATCAAGGTACTGGAGCCACAGGTATAGAAAACCCTCCAGAGAACAGATTTCCATGTTCATTATACACGACCCTTCCTCTAGACTGCTGCTACAGCATCCATTCTGTCGATTTATAAACTCTTGCATCATGCGCCTGAATTTTTGGTTGTTCAATAAGTTCACGGGGCCCTCCTCATCTAGTGCATCTACCACAAATTTTGTTTGTAAATTTCCATTCTCTACAATATATAATGCGAGTTCATATCAAAGCCAGGTGGACAGCTATATTTACAGAATCAGCAAATCAATAATAACATTTTACAAATATAAACATGAAACCACACATGAAATAGGCTTACTGCGCGGACTGTTCGTAGATGGTGTCATGCTGGTTTATGCTCGTTTCCTCCAACCTATAAGTGAAAATTGCACTCCATTTTACTTCGTCTGTGCATAAAATTAACCACGAAATATACGGTACATACCTCTGATCACATTGCTGTTGGCATCTGTGCTCGACTCTGCAATAAGGGTTAATTTTTGCTCGCAGTTCTCCACGGAGATGATAGCAGAAGGAAGGTTTACAATCGCTAACATCTTCTTCAAAACGTCGTATCGGCCAACATCCACGATTTTCAGACTCTGTAGTGCTACTAAAATATCCATCACATCTGTACAATCTTCGAGGGTAGCAGGGCACAAATAGGAGCGGCATAAAAGTTTGAACTGTTTATATTTGTCGCTTTTTGGTGTTAAAAAATGATTATGAAGCTCTATCAAGAGGGAATAGTGTTGTAGCCGTCTGTTTGTTTTTCCTTCGGCGCCAGTTTCCTACAAATGAGGATTTGTTAGTAGTATACAAAAACCCGCATTTGGACGAGTGCGCAGGTGTTTCTGCTCAGGTTTGGGGAGGTCATGGGGAGATGTGCGCAGGAGTGTTCTGCGCAGGTATGACGTCACTTGCAGTCTGCGTGAATCGGGCGTGACCGTGGGGCATGTATTCCTCCGCGGTGATGCGGTCTGGCGGTGATGCGGTCTGCCTCCGCGGACAGAAAGTAGTCCCAAATACGTGGATTTTCGTGAGAATGTTCGGCAATCTTCAGGGGCGAGAGGGGCCCCACTCGGGGCGTGCTGAGATGGGTGTATGTAAAAGTTTCTCCAGAAAAAATATAAAAAGCGGAACATGGACTTTACCCCTACAATAAGGGAAAACTCCTATCAACCCTGTCTAGTGGGGGCTAATATCGGTCTCCTGGCTTATCGGGGCCTGTGCATGGGTGGGTGCATGTAAAATTAGGGTACTCATCTTACATCCAGGTTTCCCAGTGGGATTTTTTCCATGAAGGTTACTGCGCAGGTCACGTGGTTTGGTGAGTCTGCGCAAGTGTGTGACGTCACTTCCGGTTTTCAGAATGACCAAAAAAACTACCTCCGAACACAGAAGAGTTTCAATTTTTCCTTAGACCGGGTGAATTTCGCGTCAAAAGGTCAAAGGTAACATCCAGGTCAAAAGGTCAAAGGTCCCCCTTCCGGTAATATTCGGCCCTCTCCGGGCCAATAGATAGTCTTTTATCCGCCCTCCCGAAACACCCATGGAATGTACAGGGTCTCCGACAATATCGCACAACCCATGTTAAATTGCCAGTGGGGAATCCTCAATTTTCCCAGAACCGTATTGGCACGAAAAAATACATGAAATCATGGAACTTATAGTAATAAACGTAATCTATAGGTGTTGGACGAGTCTCCACTCGCCGTCTTCCTGGTCTTTACCCGCACCTCGAACCTCTATAGTTTTTTTTCACTCCACCTGTTGCTCTTGTAACTTGTAACTCTTCGTCAAAATTTTTGTGCTGGAATGGCCGCTCTTAACCTAGACCAAAACATGTACTTGGTCTGTGGGTTGATTTCATTGGCTCTCTATTTTACTGCAGTGCTCTTGCATTGTTTTCTGGACATTGGTTACATTTGACCCCATCCTAGGCCACTGATTGGCTACTTTCTCAACGGTGTTCAATGCCAGTTTGACCGAATCCCACATGTCTGTTAATGTCTTCATGGCCGCTTGTTTTATGCTCATATAGAAAACACACAAGACAGGCTTTTTTTGGTGAGATCTCATTTTGTTTTTTATTCAACAATAACTAACAACAACAACAACAACGTGAGAACAACCACGTGAAAACCACAACAGGGGGCTTGTACATTGGAATCGATAGAACTTAAGCCCACAACAAGGGGCTTTACGTGAAAAAAACTTAAGCCCAGAACGGGGCTTGTACATTGAAATGATGGACGGCCCAGTCATATACGAGTACATCGCGGTCCTCGGCCTTGGGGTACTCGTCAAACATCTGTACGATGGTAGATAAGATTCTTCCCCGGCATCGATGGTACAGGTAAAACAAGCAATATTGTCCGCACACGCTACTGGGCAGGCTTTGCAACGTTTGACTGTTCCAACACCACGTCTCTGTGCCTTGATCCATGAAGTCTGTTAAATCGGAATGGAGAGGTGGCAGGCCGTACGGGTCAAAATATTCGCCCTGCTGTTCTGTCAAGTACACGGCCACCCAATGTTCGTCGGACCGATCCATCGGGTCCGTGTTGAGAACGTAAGCAGCAGGATACACACGGTCTAATGGGAACATATCTCGGGCGAACACCCCTTGAAAGACCACACGTGTCCCTGGATCATTCTCCAGCACGGTGGTTATCTGGTCTGTATCCATGTTAGGTGGCAAAGTCACACAGGACGTTGCGCGCCTTATCCTCTTGAATGATGTTGTCGAACTCGGCGTAGCAGATCACATTGACGGTGGTCCGTAGGGCTCGTGCAAAGTGGATTTCCAACCGTAAATTGCCTTGCTTGGCTGATGGTCGTTCTCTAAGGTGGGGGTCAGATCGAAACAGAGCAACGTGTATCCGTTCGCGTAGTCCTCCCGACTGATCATATTCCCTTCGTCCTGGTGGTTTTGATCGGTGGATGTAAACAGGCTCTGGTAGGCTCGAATGAAATTCCCGAGCCCAAATTTCGGTGTTAAGGCCGTCCACATGCAGGGCCACAAAATTGATGCAGAAATGTTTATAGTCAAACGGATTCTCTGGGCAGGCTCCGCTGAAACTGGTATTTTTCACACAGGCCAGGATCAATCGCTCGGGTAGTTCCCCCAGGAACAGGTTTTCTTTGTTGGCACTCATATTTCCAGCAGGCACAGAGAACACTTTGGTTTACACATGCCGGATAGGGTACTGGCCTGGGCTGGTTTTGTTTCCAATTGAGTGTCCCAATTGAACGGCTGGATTCGGTTTCACTTTTCGGACATACAGGACTGCGTCTTGGATGACGATCTTATAGTCGGCTGCATGCCCCTCTACGTCAGTGGCTATCAAGGCGAAGGTCGGAGGTGCCCGTATCAGTCGGATTTGGATGGGGATCTTGTTCAAGGGGTACCGGTCTTGCATGAAAATGTCTGCGTGCAGTCGACCCATGAGATCTACCGGGGCGCCGTTCGCGGTGAAAGCCTTCCGTTTGTTATATCCCGCATTGTCCACCGTGTCCATGTGCTCGGCTGTGTCTTGGTAGAATAAAGCGGCAGTCAGCTGAGATTTTTTAGCCTCTCGTCCATACGACAACAGCGTCTCGATGTAGGCTCGGTAGGCGTACGTGTTGGTCGAGTCACTGATGAGTTTGTCGCTGACAAAAATATCCACCTGTTGAAACATAGAGTGCAGCCAGAGATTCGTCGGGGCCAGCGTTGCAGCTTGGACGATTCTGGAGCCTTGAAGATCTTGGCTTTCACATACAAGTACGTATGGGCTAAATCCACATAGGCCGTATCCGCATTACTGATGGTGAACTCGATTGGCCCTGTTTCGTTGATGCTGGAGAGCGTGAGATGCTCCACCAATAATCCTTGTTCGGCATTGGTCTGTGTAGGCGGGACGGTCCACAAATTAATTCACTGTTGGTTTGAGGGGCAGGACTCTGCGTGGATTAAGGACATGTTTCAAGAAAACATATCCTGGGTCTTCGATGTGCGCCGTTGCTGGGTCGGTCGTCGACTGGTGCGTGGTGGCGGTGGTGCAGGTCTTTTATTCCCTACGGTGCGTTGTGCTTTGGCGACCAAGACGCATCCCGCTTCTTTGGCCCGTCGTTCAAGGCTTCTTCGGGTGCCGTACCGCCCAAGACATCATCGGCGACTTGCAATCCACTGCGTACCGTTTGTGTACCGATTGCTTTCAGCCCACGCGTCACCAAGGGTAAGAACGTTTTCACGATGCTTCCCAGTATGTTCCCCAGCCCATGTCCTCGTTCCATGCGTGCACCGCTAAAGACCGGAAGTCCACCCCCGGCTAGTTGGGCATAATAGTCCATATAGCTGCGTACATCGCACTCGTCAGGTACTTTCATTATACAGAGTGGGGAGAACGTGCTTGTCGGAAATGAAATGTCAGCACCTCTTTCCCTCGTTGGAATGCGACCGGTCGTCCCGTGTCATCTCTTATATCCACCGTGATAGTGTTGATGTCGGTTTGTCGTACGAGTAGGTAGAGCATGTGGGTGAAACTGTGTGTGACTTAATCTCCATACTTCTTTTTAATGGGGACCACCAGTAACAGAGGTGTGTTGATATCACCCACGATGTGGTTGTCGACCACGTCCGAGTAGACGTAGAGTCCGTACATACCCGAATTCATATCCATCGGGATCTGGCCATGGTCCAACCCCCCACCCCGTGTAGATCGGGTGAGCGAGACCCAGCATTTGCTGTAGGATAGGACTCCGTACGACACTCACGTTGGCGGTGATGAGGATCTGTGCCTTGTCGTTGTGTGCGTTGTAATCGAAGTCTTCGTGAATCTTGAAGGGGAAGCTTTTACAGGTTTTGAAGTATTCGTGACCTCCCGTAGAGACTTATAATACAACCGTCTTGTCAGTCCCTCTATGAACTCCTTAGGGGTATCGTATTGGCCTTCGGGGAGAGTAAGTCGGGTGTCTTTTCCTTCGTAGGTCACCTCGTACCACACTTCATTGGCTCGCACGTTGCACCACGAGTAAGGGTATTGGATATCCACCAGTCCACATTCCCATCGTCCAGGTAAATGGGTCACGTACTTGGCCAAGGTGTTGTCAATTACAAGCGTCTGATCCGTCATTCATAATTCAGCCGTCGTCCATTAGAGAATATCCGCGTCCATAATCCAAAGACCTATTCCATATTCCACATAACAGTATTAGCACCAAATTCAAAAAGACAATCATAGTATACATAAACATAGGCTTGTTTTCTGCAAGAGGTACCGGTCCATTCAAAGCCCGTTTATTCTCATTCACCAAACGCTATATAGACGATCTTCTCGCTGTGGATAATCGCTATATAAATGAAGCAGTGAAGGATATATATCCACCTTCACTGGATTTGAAGGAAACTACAGATAACCCTAGAGGCACATCGTATTTAGACCTATATCTCTATAAAAATGAAGCGGGCCTTCTCTCTCGTCGAGTGTATGACAAAAGAGATCATTACAATTTCGACATCGTATGTTCCAGTGGGACCTGCATATGGCGTATACATATCACGCCTAGTAGCATTTGCTAGATCCTGTGTTAAATGTGACGATTTCAATCAACGTCACAGAAAATTGCTGCAGAAACTTATAAAACAGGGCTACACCACCAAGCGCCTCCACTCAAAGTTTCTCAAATTTGGCGATACATATCGCATGCTGATAGCAAAATACGAATGTAGCGTGCAATATCTATGGCGTTACGTTTCGTAACTTGTCTAATTCCGATTAACCCGGGGCTAGGGGCCGTATGAACCCATGTACTTCAAGATCCTCATGGTACTCATATGAACAGTCACAATCAAAGAGTGACTGAGATACATCTTTTTTTTAGATGACGACTCTATAACGAATATTATGGATTAAGAATACTGATCAGCGATACGGATTTGATATTTTTGAACATCATGATGTCTTGCCGGCATCATTGAAAATTGTTGACCGCTTCTCTCTTGCAGGAAACAAGCCTATGTTTATGTATACTTTTGTCTTTTTGAATTTGGTGCTAATACTGTTATATGGAAATGGAATAGGTCTTTGGAATATGGACGCGGATATTCTCTAATGGACGACGGCTGGATTATGAATGACGGACTAGACGCTTGTAATGTACCGTTGAAGCGTCTCATTGTACCGTTGTACTTTCTCACTGTCGCTTAACCAATCTCCAATGTACGAGTTGTCACAGCGAAACAGCTAACCAATTACCAGTATACGAGTTGTCAGAGCATTTCCATCATAGCTCTCTAAATTTGTATCTAATACCGCTTATGCCGGTGCTAGGGGCCGTGTGGTCATATCATCCATGTTGCCACATGAACAGGTACAATAAAAGCGTACCTGAGATACAACACATATCACGAATCGTTAGATTCTTGGTGTGTGCTTTAGGATAGGTTTACCAGAAGACTATTCTGTGAAGTCATATGACGCAGTCAGTATGTCGGCACCTCTTCCCACTTCCCTTATATGTGTTGTAATTTGTAAGATCTGTTGCATCTCTTCATCGGGGGTGTTTATGGTCTTCACCGTAGGTGGAACAGGGTAGGGCGATTGGAGGTTATGAAGGAACCGTGGTTCGACGATGACCATTTTTTTCGTGTGGTTCATTGTCGGCCGAAGAGTCTACCCAATACTGGACCCAACACGGAAGAGGCCAACGATCCTAAGATGGCCCCGAGAAAGTCGCCTTTCTGTAACACCTTTTTCTTTTGTGTTTGAGAGACTCGCTTCTGGACTAGGGTTCGAAGACCTGTCTTATGCTTGGCCAACTTGGTCTTCTGAGCCGAAGTCAGCGGTACGTTGCCTTTTAACAGGTTGTACCCGATCTCGCACAGACAGCGTACACGGTCAGGGTCCGCACCGCGTACAATGGTTCGGACCAACTCGGGTGGGACCGTCTTCAATACACGGAGCGTCGGAGCGTGCTTCCGTACTCGCACCGACATCACGTACAACTAATGCTAGAACCCAAAACTCTGCCCTTTTTATCTACCTACCTCCTGAATTTTTACTGAACAGATTCTGCACAATGTAGATGATGCCGAGCTGTCGATGATGGCTTAGGTAAAGAGTTGGGTGACGCGCGCATCCGTCTGCGCCATGAGATCATCCAGAACCACCAAGATGTCCGGTTCCAAATCGGCCAGGTTGGGTAGGCCTTCCACAAACGTGATGTGTGGCATTGCTGCATATGCTGCCTGTCATTCTCCGTAACACCACACGACTCGGGCAATGGGTGGGGTGATCATGCTGGCGGCGTGTTGAAGGAGCTTCCTGACCAAGTGCGTTTTGCCGGAGCCCGTCGGTCCTGCGATGACGCAAGTGAAGAGATGTTGGGAGGGAGGGAATTTGGCTTAATGTCACACTCAAGTTTGTTTCACTCATATGGTGACAGTCAGTTTGGTTGGTGGAGGAAGCCGGAATACCCGGAGAGAACCACCGCCCTTCGGTAAGTAACTGACAGATTGGAGGTTGGAGGTGTATCCGTTGTCGTGGTAACCCGCTCTTGTAAATTTGGTATCAGTGAAATGGAGTGGTGGGTACAACGTCGGTCGTCGTTGTCGATGGGCGTTCACTATGAGTGATGAAATCCGGTGGGTTTTCAGACGTAGTGATGTACTTGGGGTAGGTGTTGACTGTATACTCGGTGTGGAGCTCGATGTGGCTTGTACACGTGGTGTGGTGGTGATGACTGGGCTCGTTTCGATCACGGGGTTAAATGGTGTAGACAAGGTCTGTAGACTGGTTTGACTGCCACTCACAGCTGGAGGTTTAAGTTGGTTAAGTAGAGTGCTGAGATAGGCTACGTCGTAAAACACACGTCCGTACAACACACTCAGCAGGGTTAGCAATATCACCACAAAGCCCACTTGCGCTTTGCGTATTGGGAGACGCTGTGTTCAGAGGCAGCTGCTGTTTGTCCATAGCACCGGGGTCGACCGTGGAATGAAGGATGATGGTAGTGGTGTCTGGCTTTATAGTCGTTTCACCTGGTTGGCCGCGACCCAGGAATTGAAGGAACTGGGCCAGCCTTGCCATTTGACGAAATGAAACGTTTTCAAAATCTTCTCCACCGTGTAGTAGCCTTGCTTTGTTTTTACGACAAGCTGTAATTCCGTCTCGTAAAACGTCCCTAGCAACGGTTCCCCATGACGATCTTCCAGTTCATAGACTCGCTGCTGTCGGAGTAGGCGCCGTTTAATCAGGAAGTGCTCATCGCTCCAATTGGGCAAGTAAATTTTCTCAAAATTGACCTTTGACTTTACTTATCCGTTCGCTGCGTTTGCCTGGCGTACAAGACACGCCGGACTTGGAATTCATTGCGTTGGGTTACGGTAATGGGGGCTCTCTCTATACTCCGGTGATAGGCTCGATTGTAATCACTCACAAGTTTCGGAAGAACATCGATGTACCGCCTTGTATTCTTATAGGTGAAATATTTATACATGCGGCCTTTGAATGTCCTGTTGAACCTTTCCACAATGGAAGCCTTGGTCTCGTTGTACGTATGGAAGAAAAACACTTTCTGGGCTTTCAGAAACTGTTGAAATCGTCTGTTGAGGAATTCCGTGCCTTCGTCGGTTTGCAAATACATGGGTTTGCGCCCGGTCTTGAAGATGCCCATGAACGCCGCTATGAGATTCGCTCCCGTTTTCGTCCGGATGGGTACCACACAGCATACTTCGACAGGATATCGATGCACGTCAAGATATACCGTTTCCCATCGTTGTGTTTGGCAAAGGCGCTCATATCGACCAAATTCGCTTGCCACTGGGCATCTATACCACCCACAATGACCCGGTTCCGTAGAAAATGGCGACGGACAGATCATTGTAAGGTATAGGTGTCTTGTTTTCTTAACCAATCTCGGACTTGGGCACGTTGTATCCTCTGGGGTTTGGCCGCTCGCCGGACTGTCGGGACTGTAGTATAAGTTATCCAACACCTTCTCCCAGCTCTTCATGGTGACAAATGATGATGGACCCTAGCTCTATCGTTCATTTATAACAGGTATATCTTGGGCCGGAGTTTCTTTCTGATTTTCTTCTTTGGCTTCTGCCAGCACATTGTCCATGGTAAATGACCAGTCCAACTCGTCTGATGACCGCTCTACCTCCGTAAGCACTTGATCCACATCTGCCACGGCATCTTCCAATGCAGAACATAGAACAGGGTGAAGGGTGAAATGCACTGTACCCCCATCTAGCCGAGCCAATTGAGCAAAGAAGGGGCCGCGTCGGATGTACACATCGTGACACAAGTGAATGAGGTCGCCGTCCAGTTCACCAGACAACACCCGTTTGAATTTGGTCCAGCCCTCCCGGGACAGACGAATGTTAGCCGGGCACGGTTGTCTAGGGTCCTCATCACAGATGTCTCCCACCTCCTCCATGATATCGATTTTATCCGCATAAACGTGCAGGAAGACCTCGGGAGTCAAGCGTATTATATGCTCCGTCATGGTCAGTACGTGAATGGTACCAGATTTGACTGTGTCTCGTATTTATAGGGAGAAAAAGTTTATGACGTGAGGTCAAAGGATCGGGTGGTCGTGTCACCGGGCTGACTGAGTCTAACCGGATAATCAATGGCATCGTCTTCTGCCTCCGCCTCATTGCTAATTTTGGTAATTTGTTCATTGGGTCCTGTCTCCGCTTCTATCAGGGCACGAGCTCAATCCAGCTAAACAGCTGACCGCTCGTCCGGTGTGAACAGCTGGTCCACGATAGGCACCACTTTCTCGAAGGCTGTCCACAGATCGGGGTCTAGGGTGAAGCCTCGCCTCGGGTTTTGGTAACGGCCCAGGCGTGGAGAAGGATCCACTGTGTACGTAGATGGCATTGTCTATGTGGATGAGGTTTCCGTCGAGCTCACCGCTCAAACCCCGTTTAAATTTGGTCCAGCCGTCACGGTGTAGCGTAACCGTATTCGATACGGTCTCAGCGCGCGACCAGCAAACATCTCCACGGTCTTCAACGATGGTGACTTTATCTTCATAGACGTGTAACCCCACCTGGGGTGTAAGGGGAAGGGTGGCTCGTAGGACTGGTGACGTGGTTGACCCAATGACGAACGAACGCACACTGTGACTGACCCTCGTATATATCGGTTGCACATAAGCGCATATGTGGAGGCTCTAAAGAGCCGTTCTTTTTCTGTCGCTGTCGTTGTCATTGCCACAGTGTCAGGGTGAACAGGGCAAAGACCATTACTAGGCCAACGAACCGTCGTTGGTTCCGGCGTGAGCGCTCGTGGTCCATAGTCCGGGAATCAAGGATGGCTGTCATAGTCCAGTAGTGCTGAGTGATAGCACACCTCTCCATCGAGTGCACTGTGTCGAAGACCGCTTCTGTGAACACTTTCAGGATCTGGCGTCGTCCTTCGTTGTCGTCGCCATCTGCAAACATCGACCAAACCACTGCTCCGTAACCCGTGAGTGAATTAACCACGGTCGCGAGCTGTAAAATGCGAGTCGCATCGGGATAGGTGTCCGTCATGGCTCTGCAACCGTAGGAATGGGAGTGTGGATCCAGAGGGACATGTTTTATAGATCATGTCACACATGCGCACCTATGCGTAGCTCTACGGGTGTAGTCCGTGATACGTACTAGTCTGATTGGTTAGTCCAAAAAGAGAGCAACAACAACGAAGATTACAGGTCAATCCTTTTATTAGCCCCTCCATCACCGCACATCCACGCTAGAGGGCCCGTTATGGGTGTGTTTACATGCGGATGTTAAAGGTTAAAAGGTTAAAAGTTAGAGCTCATGCCAGCGGTTAACGGTCATTTCCGGTCACGTGACAGTAAACATGGAAAAACCCGGATGTAAGTTGAGGACCCGGATGTAAAACCATTACCCGGATGGGAGACGGAGGAACGACAGGAAAAACCCACTGGGAAACCCGGATGTTGACAAGGTCCCGGATGTAAAATCCACTGCCCACATACACACACACACACGCGCAATGCGGCTCGGTCGTACACCAGTACATCTCGGTCCTCGAGTTGAAGCTAGATGAACTGAGTGTGCTAAAAATAGATCACCAGCAAGCGTGCTGTAAAAGGAAAGCGGCCTGGCCGTTTCATCCGACACTCTGTCAACCACCAAGATGTTCACTTGCACAACTTGTCAGAAGCAGTTTACTCGCCTATATAATTTACGACGCCACGAGGCCTCCACACACAACGATGCACGGTATACTTGTATAACCTGCGCACGGTCATTCAATCGGGAGGATCATTTACTGCGCCACGAACGCTCATTCCAGGAGGGGACGACGGAACAATGTAACGATTGTGGTCAACTAGATATCCAGCCAGTCCCTAGCATTACTGTTGCCAGTCATACGCCTGACGACATCGAACATTTTCTGGAAGATGCAGTGGATGTTCCTAGCGATCTGTTACAGGACGCCCATCCAGTGAGTGACATCTATCGGCGCCAATGGCCCATGATACGGCACTGTTTCCACCGTGATCGCCCCCTATTCCAGATATCTACAATTTCCCACTGACCGACCTCGCACGTCTGCGCAGCTACGTGCAAACCATCTTCAATGACCAAGCTACAGCCTTCAAATTGAATGTCGCTTTCGGGTACATCTTACGTCAGAAAGAGACGGACCAGTTACGGTATTATTATGCCAGTAATAACAGCCTTGTGTTTGACCAGCCGTTCACCATCATTAACCGGGCGTCGCTAAAGACGATGCTGGAGAAACTGGACACCGTGGATCTCTTGAAATGGACACAACGTCAACGCCCCAGCACACAATGGGCCGTATAGAGGGTCACCAATGTTACGTTCTTCGTTTCCAAGCTGACCGAGCACCCCCATCGGCTGAATGCGTCACCCTTGCACTGATGAATAGCATAACAAGCCGTATATACTCTCGTTGACTTGAGCTCAGTAAACACTTGTACCTGATGTGACGGTGCGTTAAATAATAAAACATAGTGTTTGATATTTCAATTTGTTTTTCTGTGAACATACTAAACATACCCAGGGCGGCTCCCCCAGCCTTGGTATGATGTAACATTGGGGATAATAAACTGTATAAACATTGCTGAACTTGAACGTGAACTTTGTCACGACAATCGCTATCCGCTATACTTGGATGAAATATATACCCCGATGTGATATAATGGGAAAACTGAGGGTTTCCCACTGGCCATTTAACATGGGCATAGTGCTGGCGATATTGTCGGGGATCCTGTGCATTCCATGGGTGCTTCGAGAGGGCGGATAAAAGACTATCTATTGGCCCGGAGAGGGTCGAACATTACCGGAAGGAGGACCTTTGAGCTTTTTACCTGGATGTGACCTTTGACCTTCGCGAAATTCACCCGCGCACTCCCGTATAACCCGCTCGCGGGCGCGTTCCGCCGGATAACCCGCGCAGGCGTGCGGCCAGGCCGGGGCGGGCCGCGCCGGGGAAAACCTGAATGGAAAATCCGGACCATACGTCTAAGGTCTAAGGAAAAATTGAAACTCTTCTGTATTCGGCGGTAGTTTTTTTTGTCATTCTGAAAACCGGAAGTGCCGTCACATACTTGCGCTCAACCACGTGACATGCGCAGTAACCTACATGGATAAACCCCACTGGGAAACCCGGATGTAAGATGAGCACTCTAATTTTACATGCACCCACCCATGCACAGGCCCCTTTAAGCCCGGAGACCGATATTAGCCCCCCACTAGACAGGGTTGATAGGAGTTTTCCCCTATTGTAGGGGTAAAGTTCGTGTTCCGCTTTTTATATTTTTTTCTGGAGAAACTTTCACATACACCCACCCCGCCTCTCTCAGCAGGCCTCGATAAGCCCTGGGGATCGATATTCGCCTTTTTGGATAGGATTGATAGGAGTTTTTCCCTATTGTATAGGTAAAGTCCGTGTTCCGCTTTTTATATTTTCGGGGACAAATCCTAATTTTACATGCAGCCCCTCATGCACCCAGACCCCGATAAGCCAGGGGTCGATATTAGCCCTTTGGGATAGGGTTGATAGGAGTTTTCCCCTATTTTAGGGGTAAAGTCCGTGTTCCGCTTTTTATATTTTTTCTGGAGAAACATTTACATATACCCACCCCGCCTCTCTCAGCAGGCCCCGATAAGTCCTGGGGACCGATATTCGCCTTTTTGGATAGGGTTGATAGGAGTTTTCCCCTATTGTATGGGTAAAGTCCGTGTTCCGCTTTTTATATTTTCGAGGATAAATCCTCATTTTACATGCACCCACCCATGGCTGGATAGCCCTGGATGGGCGCTTCACTTTGACACCTCACTCGACCCAATCAGTCCACTAGGGGCCCCTCTCGCCCCTGAAGATTGCCGAACATTCTCACGAAAACCCACGTATTTGGGACTACTTTCTGTCCGCGGAGGCAGACCGCATCACCGCCAGGCTGCATCGCCGCGGAGGAATACATGCCCCAAAGTCAAGCCCGATTCACGCAGACCGGAAGTGACGTCATACCTGCGCAGAACACTCCTGCGCACACCTCCCCATGACCTCCCCAAACCTGCGCAGAAACACCTGCGCACTCGTCCAAATGGGGCGTGTGCGGATTTTTGTATACTACTTTTGTTTCAAGAGGTAAAGAGAACGATTAATTATATTCAGTTTCGTTTCTGTAAACCCTATCTCTGGTATACCTACAACCTTTAAGACGCGTAGAGGGGACCCATTTTATGACCGGTTGTTTCTAGCAGTTGTATGTGTTGGATTCCAGGGGGAGGAGGAGAAGGATCGGCGTCAAGTCCTTCACGAACACTTCGTAATACAAGCATTGTGTCTCAAATTACTAATATTTTATATGGCGAACCCTCCCTACGTGTGGTATGCTTGTAATGCCCGAGACATTGTAAGAAATGTGACTGAAATACTATCATTTTACTTGTTACATCCGAAGAACATGAAAGTATAATGACTTGCCATATGAACTAGATCATTGCAAAATGTATACCATATATCCCGTTTCTTATAAATAAGACCAGAACTTATTTGACAAGATTATTCGTAACCTTAATATTTCTAACTATAATGAAGGGGGACAATAGCATTACGGTCTGAACGGGTTCTTTGCACATTTGTACCTTGCCCTAACCCGACTAGGTTGTGCCATCTGATGGGGGGGGGGGGGCATGCCAAATTTTCTTTTCGGGACAAATTTGGTAATTCTAGATATATTGTCACAGGATCTCGCTGCCGGGTACTGAACGTTACGGCTCCAAGCCAAATCACTAGTACCAACATCGGAGGACTTCAATCGCTCGGGTTTTCATGTTGGACATCATTTATTATTTTTATTTAATAAATGAAATCTTTCGAATTTTTTCGTGAATTTGAGGAATTTTTATCAAATTAATGCCATTAACGCTCGGAGACTGAGAGACCATTACTTATCAGTTTACGTCTATAATTTAAAAAGGTTGTAAACGTACATCAAAAGAGAGGAGTCATAATTTGAACTTGGCTACCTGCACACTTCTCTTCAACTGGCTATAATATTATCAACGGTTCAGGAACAAAATAATATACATAACGCGCCATAAATTGTGTGGGGTGCTTTAGCTAAAACAAATGTGTATCTAACTCTTGTCTCAAAGCTTTTCAACATGACCACGATCCCGCATTAACACTCGCGACATCCATGTGTATCTTGTGGGCGGGGTTATGGGACAAAAAGACATGTACAACATTGTGAATGCCCTTTTTTCGATGTATACATAGACTATCGGCAATGACAAGGGCAGAATTACTGATAAAATCAAAGAAGTAGATACGTATTGTATGTAATCTGATTCCAAAACACGGCTTTTCCGAGTTGGATTAAGCAGATTTTCCTGAAACAAGTATTGTCGTGCAAATCCACTGGGTTGGCTACTTTCTCAATGCCTTTCAATTTGATAGTAATGTTAACGGCATGTTACTTGAAATACTTGGATTTTGGTCATGTGCAATAACAATATCAGTTGACACATTACCCAGGAATTTTTTTTCATATCAAATGTTTCTGAAATAATTGTAACGATATAGTGTTGTGTCCATAATACGAGAAGATAGGCTTCGCAAAGCTATTCAGTGTCCGATAACGCAATGTTTAAACAGCAGGATCAACATCGATTCAACGGTTCTGTGCTAAAATTCACCGTCGTGTAAACGTATATCAAGTGACGACAGCTCAAGAAACTCCTCTCCTCAGCTTACATTCATGCATCCGACCGTAGTTCGAGATATTTTCAGCATTAGATGTAAATGGGCAAAATAGTCTTTTGACGAAAATTTCGTATTACTTTTGATCGAATAGAAGGCTATCGTCTTCGTGAACTTGCTGGAAAAGCAAAGTCTTAGATTAAAAAAGGGATCCTGTGTCGGATACGATGTCTACGTCTGATAGAACAATTACCTTCAAGAACTTTCTTATGAAGCTGTAGAAGAGGTAGATATTTGAGATTTATTTGACACTTTTGTTTCTTAGGTAATCCGCATGCTTGAATACAACAAATTTCCCATATTGCACTGCTTATTGGACAATTGGTATGGACGATCTTCCGTTCTGACTCGCATGTTAACTTACAGACACAACTCCTGGATTCTGGATTTTCTCTTTTGACTTTCTTTTTCTCTTTGGAGGACCTGATGCCATGTTTCCCTGTTAACTTCGGTTTTGCTCAAGTTGCGATCACATGAGCTCGTTGCTACCTACACATCGTTCCCTCCTGGAACTGAAGAGGTATGAATTGTATTATTTCAACATCGACATAACTATATAAAATATTGTAGAGGAAGTAGCAATTGTAGCTAGAATTGGTTGGGCATTGCTTATACTCATTAACCTTATCTTTTCGGGATGAGTTGGGACGTGTTGATTCCGCTCGCTCCGCCCAACATATTTTCGTTATCTTGGAAACTTACCACACTACTCGTGGGTCAAGCTCTACCAAACAATGTAAAACATTCCAAGACCTACGCATAGAGGACGGCACAGTGGCGTCATATTTTCAGGAGGAATTTTCTGATCGATTTTTCGATTTTTTTTATTTAGGCAATTAGTAATTGAGCATCTGGTGTGAAATAAAATAGTTCCTGTCCACTTTTATCAACAGAACAGCAAAAACAAATGAAGAAAATGTCGAAAACATCACTTTATTACATTTTTTACATCACTTTGGCGACCCACATGGTCGCCAGCTTTTAGTTACCCAGGATTCATCAAAATATCAAAACTTTCAAGATTCCTATCATATTTGCCTCATTTCTGTTTATATCGCAATGAAAATGATTTTATGACAGTTCAACATTCAATAATTCGAAACAACACTGGAACTCAACTAAAACAATAGATACGAGGGGAAATTGAGAGGGCAAAAACGAGTAACGATTTAGTTTAACATATTTACTTTATTTTTATCTCGATAGCATAGGGCTATATTGGAAGGTAAATTTAAAAACACAGAATGTAACGGAGAAAACGAGTAAAAAAATACCGAGGAGTGAATTTTCTTCGATTCATTAATAGTAGTATTTTCAAACAAGTTAATGACCCAGTCTAATATTGTCTAACTTTCAATATTATTTGTTAGTTTGAAGAAAGTTAATTACTTGGTCAATTGATCACGATGTGGTACCTGCAATAATCACCGACTCTTTCAGTCTTACGTGTGTATCTCCAGACGTCTTCCCTCGACAGCTTATTTTAAAGCTTAAATTTTGGTTGAAGGAAATACTTTTTTGTCTTTTTTTCCAGCGATATATAG
>JAVTVY010005374.1:0-38769 GCA_036873755.1 Hanleya hanleyi
CGTGGTAATATTGATAATCCACGTGCTCAGCTGCACTCGCCCAAAGGAGGATAGACTAATCTGCATACTGCGATGCGACCATTATAGATGATGTAACGGGCCAATCAACACTAATCTATTAGAAAATCCACGGTTCACGCTTTAGTTGGAAGTCTTGGAATGTATAGGTGATTGTTAATTTGCTTTTCGTCGTTTTGAACATTCAAAGCTTGTTGACATGCACCTATAGCTGCCGTAGTATGAACTGGTCCCTTGGATGTAGATTTCGGACACGTGACTTGATTGATGGGTCAACCCATTTTTTGTCATGGCACAGGGGGCTAACTCATAATAATAAGAGAATACATTCTTCTACACGAAACATCTCAACAATTTTGCCGTTTGCAGTATAGCGGAATAGAAATAAAGGCTCGTTACAGCGGTAAAACAAGTAGGATAAATCGCGATGGAACAGAACGAGTTCTCACTTTTGATCACTAAGGCCTGCGGCCTCCGTGACCGAACTAATTGGACTCGTTCTCTGTGGTGTCAATTTCGCACACGTGACTTTATTAATGGGACAATCCATTTTGTGTCATGGCGAAGGACTTGTGCGATATAACCGGTAGCAGATAAATACGCACATTTTCAATAACCATGAACCGTAATAAATGTAAAAGAAACATACATGTAGTTTTAAACAAAATCTATTTGAAGAAAAAATAAACCCATTCATCTACCATCAGACATCGAACAAGCCAGGAAAATGTAGAAAAGAATAAAACTTTAAATGCGGTCCGCGATGTCAGTGTATCCGACCTAACCAATCCACTAAACGACTTGAATTGGGTGAAATAAGGCACGGATTTCTATAAAATTTCACTGATCTATCCATGAATATTTTATTGTTATGCATGCTTGGATTAAATATTTTGCACTCGGTATATCAGCGAATAGTTTTGCACAGAGAGTAAAACTCCAGCGTCTTTTACCATCAGCGCAGTTTGTCGAGGTCGCGTAACAGCAATTGCGTGGAACGCGATCTGCTATGCAAGTTGGTCAAGGTATCGCCTTTGGCTCACAAATTGGTTCACTTGAACATGACTTTCAAACATATGTAAAAAGATCGGGAATGTTGACCAGCTTTCGAATCACAACAATGCACATTTTCAATAACCATGAACCTTAATAAATGTAAAAGAAACATAGTCTTAAACAAAATCTATTTGAAGAAAAAATAAACCCATTCATCTACCATCAAACATCCAACAAGCCAGGCAAATGTAGGAAACAATGAAACTTTAAAGATGGTCCGCGCTGATACTGAAACATCTTGGGAGACTGCTGTGAAAAGGCCCACATTTGGGGTCTCACTTATAGAGGAGGCCCTAAACACAGAACCTGTTCATATTTCATATATCAAAATAATTCTATATATCTCAGGGATATTTTAAGGCCAAAACAATTGAGTGTTGAAAAAGAAATTTGAATGACTGACCTGTAATCGGCAACAACAACGACGCTTACACGTGGGCTCATTTTCCACAAAATACATCAACTTCAGCTGACGGCTCATGTATCCACTACGCAAATGAGATGTTTATATTCACTACGACTCTGTCAAATAACCCCAGTAGCTTTCAAAAAAGTGGCATTTATGTGCCCATCTCCAGCTGGATTTCAATGTAACGTGTCGTCTGCATCAGTGACGAAAATGGCGCTCAAAGGATAGCCTCGATCCGAAGTGCATGGTGTCATCCCCAATTCACCTCTAAATTCTATATTTTTTCTGAATTCATCCATCCTGATTTTCTATCAACCTTCAGACTGAATTCATATCAACATAATAAAAAAAATGCCATTTTCGTTTTTAAAATCAAGTTTTGAGGGGAATTCCAGTCTGTGACCTATAAACATGACAAGCCCTGTTAAGCCCGGCGACCTATATACCCCCTATACCCCAGGCAAGTAGCATTTTCCCAGGTTTTCTGATAAAGTCCGTGTTCCGTATTTCTTTTTTTTCAGGAAAAATTCTTACATGCACCCACCCAGCCATCAAATACCCTCACCTAGGCTTCACGTTGATACCTCACTGACCCCATTCGACCATTAGGGGCTCCCCTAGATGCCAAAACGTCTATTTTCATACCCTTGGGCCACCGCGCATGCGCAGAATGACCCTAATTCAACCCCACATCCAGTCCATCAGATGCCCCTTCATGAATGCTTCACTTTGATACCTCACTCGATCCCATTGGACCATTAGGGGCTCCCCTAGCTCCAAAAAGGCTATTTTCATGCCCTTGGGCCACCGCGCATGCACGGAAGGCCGATATGTCAACCCCACACCCAGTCCATCAGATGTCCCTTCACGAATGCTTCACTTTGATACCTCACTCGACCCCATTGGACCATTAGGGGCTCCCCTAGCTCCAAAACGTCTATTTCCATACCCTTGGGTCACCGCGCATGCGCAGAATGCCGATATTTCAACCCCACGCCCAGTCCATCAGATGCCCCTTCACGAATGCTTCACTTTGATACCTCATACGACTCCATTGGCCCATTAGGGACTCCCCTAGCTCCAAAACCGCTATTTCCATACCCTTGGGCCACCGCGCATGCGCAGAATGCCGATATTTCAACCCCACACCCAGCCCATCAGATGCCCCTTCACGAATGCTTCACATCGATACCTCACTCGACCCCATTGGTCCATTAGGGGCTTCCCTAGCTCCAAAACGTCTATTTCCATACCCTTGGGCCTCCGCGCATGCGCAGAATGCCGATAGTTCAACCCCGCGCCCAGCCCATCAGATGCCCCTTCACATATGCTTCACTTTGATACCTCACTCGACCCCATCGGTCCACTAGGGGCTCCCCTAGTTCCAAAAAGGCTATTTTCATACCCTTCGGCCACCGCGCATGCGCAGAAGCCCGATATGTCAACCCCTCACCCAGCCCATTAGATGCCCCTTCACGAATGCTTCACTTTGATACCTCACTCGACCCCATCGGTCCACTAGCGGTCCCTACAGATTGCCGAACACTTCCACGAAAACCCACGGGTTTGGGACTACTTTCGGTCCGCGGAGGCAGACCGCATCACCGCCAGACCGCATCACCGCGGAGAAATACATGCCCCCAAGGTCACGCCCCATTCACCCAGACCGGAAGTGACGTCATACCTGCGCCCCATTCACCTGCGCACACCGCCCCAATACCGCCACAAAACCTCCCCATTTTTTTTTCTGCGCATGCGCAGTGAGGCGCTAAATCGTCTATTTACGCTTTGTATACTACTCCGGGTTAAGCGGAATTAGACACAAGTTCCGAAACGTACCGCCATAGATCTTGCACACTACGCTCGTATTTTGCTATCAGCATGCGATATGTATTGCCAAATTTGAGAAACTTGATAATATAGCCCTGTTTTACACGTTTCTGTAATAATGTTTTGTGACGTTGATTAAAATCGTCACATTTAACACAGGATCTAGCAACCGCTACTAGGCACGATGTGTATATGCCATAGTCAGGCCCCTTTGAGTGTGACATTAAGCCAAATCTTCACCTCTGGTATATTACTGTCCAGATAGGGATAGTTTACGATGTCGAAATTGTAATCATCTCTTTTGTCGTAAAGTCGACGAAAGAGAAGGCCCGCTTCAGTTTTATAGAGATACAGGTCAGAATAAGATGTGCCGCTAGGGCCATCAGTAGTTTCCTTCAAATCCAGTGAAGGTGGATATATATCCTTCACTGCGTCATTTATATAGCGATTATCCACAGCAAGAAGATAGTCTATATACCGTTTGATGAATGAAAAGGAACGGGCTTTGAAATAATCTGTTTTTGAATTATTAATGAAAAATTCGAGCAAATCTATAAACGAAGAAACATGAATAATATCCCTTGTATGTAGTATAGCTAAAGAATGCTTTATGGCTTTTGGCATTAATATATCGGCGATCAGTTTTGTTGAACAGCGAAACTATTAATGAACTAAGATGGACAATAAGGCCCTAATGAGGGATTGTAGTTTAGTGAGGCGAGAAATCCCCTGTGGATACATGTCTGTACGGTATGTGGCCTTTAGCATCAAGCTCTTCCATGAGACATTTTGATTTTTTTCATATCCACATGCATTCAATGCCAGAGTTCTTAGAAATAGTGGCGCAATACCTTTCCCAAAAAGCTTTGACCTCCTGAAGGGCCCTGGTCGACAGGGTTGAAAGAAGCTATGGGGATTTATACATTTTGGGAGTCAAGCACACTTTCGGTATATCGTTTTGAGTGGTTGGAAGACAAATACCTCTTTCTTTGAGAAACGTTTTGTGCTTGTTGAATAAATCTTCCAGAGTAAATGCTGCTTGGGAGTAAGTAGACTTATTCGGCGATGATGTGTTTATACTCAATTCCTTAACCAGCATCTGGTAATAGTAATATTTACATATGAATATTATATTATTTGAAACTTTGTCTGCTGGGACTATGAGGAATTTACTCTGGAGATTTGCTAGAATTTCTTGCGAACTGAAGATTCTCAGTACTTGTTTTGCTTGGGGAACGGTACTACACTGCAAAAAGTGGTTACATGTTTAACGTTTCATTTTGAGATGGGTAACTTGTGAGATGCTTCATAATGCTACATGTTTTACCCTGTTTTCCCATGAAAACATGTCTCAAAGACGTGAGAATACAGCTATTTGAGGGTTGTGACATGTTTCAATCGCGTTGCCGTTTCACTATAATGACCCGAATAGCTGTTTGAAACATCAAAGCCGAAACACGTGCAACCGAGTCGCAAAAGCGACATGTCTCAAGGAACACAGTATAAAAGACGGATAATGTTGTCTGGTGTATGGAAGCACTGACTTCCAAAAAATTATTTCTTGTCTTTGGCGATCGTGAATATATCTGTCGGTATTGGGAATAAACAGACCGACCAATTTAACCGAATTACTTGCATCGTAATATAACTCTTCCAGGTCTAGGGTATTTGTCTGTTTGAGGCCTGCCAAGGTCAAGGAAGAGACGCCCCCTCACCACTAAATATTTTTTCACTCCTTGATTCTAAAAGCCCCCAAAATATATCTTGGGGTCAGCTCTGCTACAAAGCGCAAAAATCTAGAAAATTCAATCCTTGAACACTTCGCAGTTACGTCATATTCTAAATATGACTTTTTGGTAGATTTTTCGGTCAGATTTTCCATTTTGTTTATTTGTGCCAGGTTCTCCGAAGTAAACTACATAGTACATTAGGGAAGAATTATCTCCAGATGTCCCACAGATTAGTTTCATATAAACTAGAATGAAAGTAACTCCGAAAAGTGAAGTCATTGTGATATTCTATATTTCGGTAAAGGTTATACCATCGTCAGGAAGAATTATCTGATGTGAAATAAGATAGCTCACGCCTTCTTCTATCCACACAAAAAAAAATCCCGAAGAAAAAGGTAAAACACCACTTTTCTGGTACCCCACATGATCGTCACTTTAAATTTGCCAATGATTCATACCAAAAAAATACACAGCAGTGTCGCTATAAAAAAAAGAGTGACATTGATGGGGCATCATTGAGGGCTCGCGTTGGGAGAAACAACAACTGTGTTCTTTGTGTGACCAGAGCTACATCCAGTATTTTAAATGTGTGTAGCGCATCAGGATATTTTCTGGACAATACGATTGTTCTATATACGATTACAGCCTTGCACGGGATTCGGCCATTGTATGACACAAATGACATCAAACCATGCAGGCATCTTCACATTTCATCTACACCAATGTTTCGTCATATACCTTGACCTATTGAATAGAGTACATTGATAAAAACTAGGAAACGCACGTGATGTCATATAGCCAATCAAGATAGGTGCTTGCCAACACAGTGCAGCGAGGATTTTCTTTGATGTCAGCCTGTGAGATTTCCAAATATGGCAAGTGGTGGTTGTATAGATGTTAATTTCTTTCGAATAGTCAATCAAAATTGAATTTTAAAGAGGTCATATATTGCACTCCTCCTAATATGGATCACGGAATATTTATAGAGCTATGCCATCATCAAACTCATATTCTGATCAGATATTGTGTTTATATGTTCAGCCAAGGCAACACGTGTGGTGTTCGACTTGGTCATGCGAAGATGAAACCAGGAGGAGAGAGGGTATATTATTTTTGATCTTTATGAAAATATTGAATTTTGTTGATGTGTAAAACAATTTTCCCCCTTCCTCCCTGACTGTGACCATTGTTGCGACAACTCGAGACGAGTCCAGGACTCCGTTATCTTAATAATCATCTGCGATCCGTATTCCATTTCCCGAAACGAAATGGAATTCCAACGACTCTCACTCGGAGATATTTACCGCGAGCAGATGAATGAATGATAGAATCATGTTCAAGTTACAGACATTCATGTATCTAAGTCAGCAAGTATGGTCAATATCTGTATGCAATATAGTACCCCTGTTGAGAGCTGCTTCCTGTGTGCTCGATTAGGCTGTGTCATGTCAACAGACCGATGTGGCAACATGAGTAAATTATTATTTTGGTTAATATCTGAATGTAAATGTACCATTTGGTGTAAATCTGTTATCTAGTTCACCAAAACATGAGCACATTATTGTCATGAACAATTTGCATGCCATGATAAATGGGTTCACATCAGGAATTATGATGTACCGAACATATATCTGTCTGGAATGATCACATTCATTGTTAACCTGAGGAGCAAGCTTGTCTATTGTATATGTTCCTGTCTGTAGCATATCGTTATTGTTGGTTTACACCCGTGTTGGACTTCCATAGATAAGAGAATGAAAACGGATGCAAGCTGAATTTAATAAACAATTCGTGTATTTCTGTTGCTTTCACAGGCTATCTGGCGATCTGATAAAACATGTAATGGGAGATAGACTATTTTGAATCACTTCCAAGTTTGAGACATGTTCGGACACGTTTCGGTTGCGACATGTCCCAAAAGTTGGGACAAAGTCATGTTTGGGCTTAGACGTTTCATTTTGAAACATGTAGTCGGCCGTAACATGCTTCAGACTGAGAGATGTACATACAACACATGTTCCACTGTGCAGGATGTCACATGATTCAAACGAAGACATGTCCATATTGAGACATCATTAACACATATGAGGATGACGCGTGTTTCAAATTGAAACATGAAGCCGTTTCCATATGAAATATGTACGTACTCACATGTCCCAAAAGTTGGGACAAAATCATGTTTCAGTTTGAGACGTTAAACATGTCGCCAATTTTTACAGTGTACTGTCAATATGGTGGATTGTTCCAACGACCTTGTTTTTGGTGATGTCCAGCCAGTCAGTGAATACTGCAGGTTAAACTTTTTCTCGCTTTGACCACTCAACAACATACCCTTCCAGTGCAGTCAGGATCATCTTCTGGTCCGCCTTCAGCTTTACTTTTCTCGGCTCTCTATATTTAGGTCCCTTCATCATGAGTGTTTTAGGTCCTCTTCATTCACTATGTCAAGGTCACTAGTCACAACATGCTAGCATGGTGTATAGAAAAAGTTCGATGATTCACAATCACAACTATAACCCCCAGACGTATATAATTTCCAGTCAAACTCTTTCCCAGCATTAGAGTTATTGAATATTTTGGTGGCTAAACTTATATGAAATGCAAGGTTTTGTGAACTTAAAATAGTTTGGTACAGCGATTCGTATCTCTGGATCGTTCAGGATTCGTGGTAAATTAATAATGTCCAGTCCTTTATCCAATTAGTAGCTTTTCAAGAAAAGCCGGTCTTTGGATGTTTCGATTATGTGCACTGGACGATACAATCGAAAATATGCTATATCTTGGCAAACTTTAGTGATTGTGGGTGGTATAATGTTCCTGAAGACACAGATCGTTGTATACCTCTGGCAATATGATTTAAAACTCATCAGGTTTAACGCATACAGGACTGTACGCAAGCTATGTATCTCGGTCAGGCAGAGAACCCCTTTCGAGCCTGCATGGCTCCTTTTAAATATGTTTCTGTATTTTATTTATGAATTACATGTATATATGAAGAATATATGAAGAATGGATCAGTGTATGCCAATTGTGTGTTTGTGTTATAGCGCGCTCTGTGGAGTGTTACTCATGATTGATTCGGTATCTGTTGTGAGTTACTAAATATACTCATCATTCCATTTGGTACCGATAGTGAAAATATTTGTTGAGAATACAAGTAATATTGAGTAACCTTAAGTGACGTTTGTATTCTCAACAAGCTTGTATTCTCGACAAATATTTTCACTATCTGTACCAAATGGAATGATGAGTATATTTAGTAACTCACAACAGATACCCAATCAATCATGAGTAACACTCCACATTACGAGTATAATATGCAATGTCTACTATCGATTAGCCTTATACTCCAATATCAATTCGTCTGTGATATTAGCCCTCGGCTAGAGTTATTTGTATACAAACCTAACGTTAAATAAAATATCTTATCTTATCTTACCATAATGGCTGAGACAGTAAATATCGTTTCAATGAATTATCAAGGATAAGCTGACCCTCAAAACCTGAAAGACGTGTTTCAGTTATTCAAGACAAAATCGTATTCTATAATTTGTCTGCAAGATATATCCAAACGGACCAAAAAAAATAAAATCAATTATTATTATTTTATGGGACGTGGATACAGCCAAGAGGACCCCATTTCCCCGTTTATATTTTTGTGCAACAAGCCTAGAAGTAATAAACAATAAAACATAAAAGGGATCGAACTGGAAACTGTAGAATTCAAAATCAGTCAATATGCTGATGACATATACAGTTAACCCTTGATGGCCCAAAACACTAGAAACTATCTGGCATTCATTTATGAATGCTCGAGACTAATATAAATGTGGACAACACGAAAGTAATATGGATACACTGAGATCGTTTTGAAGCATTAAGCTTATTGTAAAAATCGGAGTTTTTCTTTCAAATTCATCTCATATATGACACTGCAATATCCCACTTGTCGCGTGTCACTCGCTATCTAAATATCGAAGTAAATATTGTGTAATACAAGGAATATCTCATAAAAGTCGACTGCGTGCAAAGCGAGCTCAGAAAACAAAATTACATTCAATCATATCTAATTCACGGAGAGGGGGGTTGATAATCTCGTTGGGTTAAGTAAAGGTTAGCAAGTCTGTCTGAATGAACTCCATGTCAAATTGTGTTTAACTAGTTAATGTATCAGTTTGTTCATTCCGCGAGAACGCAGATGATTTGTGATTTTATTCCCCTGTACAATTATATGTAAGCGTGTATACATATAATCATTGTTAAATGGGCCATGCACAATCAACAACAAATATTTGCCATAGCACAAAGTTCACAGCAATATTGTTTCATAGCTTGCGTATCTTCAACTATCCTCCTAAATCAGGTTATTTAAAAAATATTATAAAAGTGAATTTCGTAATTACAGGAATCAGATCCAACATTGTTTGTGCAGCATTTCCCGGTGTAATTCCGCTATTACTGAATTTTGAAATCTAGAATATATGTTTCAGTGGTGAACGTAAACAATGTAATAGTATAAATATTTACCAATAAATTATTTTCTTGATACACAATCAAGAGCCAAGATATTAACGTGTAAACTACTGCTTCGAGCAGTGAAACAAAATAAGTAAACACTGATTCATTTTCGAACTCAGCACACTGTCATACAAACAATATTGCTGAGGTGAGACAGTAGAACAGCAAAACATCATTCACATCATCATGATAATACTATAGAAGCCAACTGGATTGCCATGGTTACCCATAATGACTGAGTAACGTACACAGATTGCTTTACAAGGGTACAAAATTCCCGAACTTCGGCTTTGAATGGGACAATGAAGCTTTGAACGTTGAGAAACAATATTCGTTGCTCACTTGGGAATCTTCGAAACACCTATCCGATGTTCATATTTCAAGATCAATTTCTATGATTATTTTCCCTTAGTTTTAGTGTTTACATTTTATTCTTGCTTAGAATGTGGTTGTGATAATGTCAAGTCTAAGATATGTCGCTTATAGAGGCGGTACATTTCATTATGGACGACGACTGGCTAGAGGATGTCTGATCTAACATTCTTATTTACATATGTGTATGTATTACACTGTGGGAGGATTACTGTCTGTCGATTCTATAGAGATGATAATCATTCTGGCATACTCTGAGGGTCGATGGTTCGAATCCCGCACGGGACGCGACTAATTTTCAGAACTATAGAATCTGTGCTATACCGAGATAGAGTAATCCATAAATAACGAAAATACTGTTATACGATCATTTTCTAAACTGACAAAAAATATATCTTCCCATTCTGGCATAGTCAACTACCTAATTCTAGATAGCGAAATGGTTTGTATGATATACATGTAACGGTTAGTTGCCTTTCCTAGAAGTGGCGATTACAATGAACGTTCAGTAAGTATCCGAGAAACCGATCTGTTAAGGCAAAACTATACAGTGCATGCATTCCAGGATCCTCTATTACATTTATCCCACTTCGATGATGTATCGTTTAGGGACATGTTTTTTTAAATTTTCTCTCAAGCAGGAACCGATGACATTTTGTACCATAAAAAAAAAACATTCAAAAAACCAGGATCCTCGCGGATGATCAGGAGTTAATTATAGAAACATACTTGAGCACTACGTTTTCAAATATTCACTCATCACGAAGTGCTGAGCATAGGGATTGATGCAAGCATTTCTTTGTGAATTGTCGGAAATAGTTGCAGAACGTCATACAACGGATATTAGGCGGTGAGATTGTTTAGATGAGAGAACAAACCTGCTGGTGACATGTGATTTGGCAGACACCTGATTCGATTAACTTGTTACCTTCCTTGAAGTGTCATCATTCTCTAAAGTTTGTCAATTTAAGTTTTGATTTCTGATTGATCAAAGGCGCTGCTTCTTTCGTTAGCAACACACCCTATACAAATAAACTATGTGCAAAGTGGCAGATAGTAATATTCTCCTATGCACTAAAGTAAATGAATATTTTGTATTTAAACGCTTTTGGCCAGATGCCTGTTAAACACAGAAACAATCGCAATTGAAGTAAAATACTCGTAAACTGGAAATCATGAAAGTTCACAAATAGTCATTACATAAACAGTTGTCCATAATCAGTTTATTTTATTCGCTCCATTCTTATCTGTGTGGGAATCATATCTGAATATGTTTTATTGCAATTCAGATTAAATTTCCCAGAGGTTAGTTTGGAATTCCTTGGCACTTGAGAGGCTGTGTCAGCAAGATTGGGCTCCTCTTGGGACAGAACAGCATCACAGGGACCGACGTCGTTATAACACTGTAACTGTGAAACTTGGGACACCTGTCGAGTTTCCTGTGTTCATGAGCGTCATCACCCCTGTGCTCTTCGTACAGAGTATAAACGTCGCCTTGTATCAATATATAGACCTCAAATGTCAACCTGTACTTATTTACATGGCCCGTGTTGTGTTTCTTGATTTTACAGGTTGAAGTTATGAAAATATTTACCCGAGGAATTAACAGAAACCATGAAACACTGTTCTATCTCGTTCGGAACCACAACAACAAGAATATTGCCTAGTAAATTTGTTTGTAGCTGCTTTGTTTCATTTCATTATTAATGTAATCAGACAGAGTCGGTTGGGGTTGTCTGGTGTGGTGTACCTGAACGAAAGTTGTTCATTTCAGCGCTGCTCATTGTAGCTAAACAATTAACTTGTTCTATAATGCGTCAGAACTGTAGGTGGTATCTTACATAACGCGGCTGTTGTACGAGTAAACGATGACGTGTGTGAAGGTGGTAAACATACTTTTGGTAGTAAAAAGTAATAAATAAAATCCTTGCCGGTAATTACCAGCTTAGATCTTATTTATTTTTGCCTGAAGATGATTTAATTCCCCTCATTCTTATACATGGTTGAAGATTTTGTCTTTACATTATATCCACTGAGACTGAACAGAGAGTTCAAACGATATTGGAAAGCTATACGGAGATTTGTTGACATGTTTGTGTCTCGCCAACAAATCAATGATACGGCGTATATTCTGCTCTGCTATATGGAAGACGACACTATTTGCATTAACTCACTTGGCAGTTAGACTCGTACATACTTTTTCTACCTTGTATTACGTTAGTTGAATCAGTCCCGTAAGTCATAGATCCACAGTTGTTCAGTTCCGGCGGACGTCTGAGAAGACTATTTTAGCTGCAGTTGGTTTATTTTAGTTTCAGGTCAAATATTCACCTTAATTTTGGGTCCATTTTTACATCATATACAACTACCTCTATCACAATCTCGTGGGCCGTAACATGAAAAAATCATGGGGATAATCTCTTATCCCCAAATTTGAGAACCTTTGAGCGAAGACGACGAATAGCCTTGTCGAACCAGTTATCGAAAAAATACCGTGCGTCGTTGATTGTAATGGTCTCACCGGATTTAGCAAATGTCAATGAGAGAGTTATGCATATATGTATGTATACGACTATAGGACCAGCCCTCTTCCGGGATGAATATGAACTATTAATATTTCCAAGGAACTTCGCGTATATTACATTAACTTCCACAATGGGATAGTCAACAGTACTATCTCTGAAGATATAATTTATTGTGTATATGAATATAATACAATGAAGGGTACTCCCTCTCTGTGCTATATCCTCTCATTGTAAGTTTTATTTATGAACAAAAATATACAGATAATGCGGATATATCAATGACGCACATGGATAGAAAGTGCATTCTCTACATAATGTGGAAATGCACGAAAACAGACACAAGAATGAGACACTTCACTTGTTTAGCTGTTTTCAGGTATCTCTGTAGCAGTTTAAGACTTTCTCTTCGAGAGGTGCTAATTGGCATTGGAAAATGTGCAATATAGACATATCTGAAAATAGATAAACAATGAAGAGTCTCATTTCTGTTTCTCCATCAACTGCACTTTCCTTTCGTGAGCGCCATTGGTATATACACAATATATGTATATTTCCTTCCATGAATAAGATCATGCCATGGTTGAATAAGGTGGAGAGATGAAGAACCCTTCCATGTGTTATATTCATATACACATTAAATTGTAACTTCATATGTATAACTGAACGAAACCACAGGTGGACATTATTTTTGACTCACCCTGTATATGCTGCATGTTGGTATGGGTGTTACTAAATTTTACATATATATTATTAATGAGAAATTAAAGCAACTCTATAAATTAAGAAATTTTCTTGAAGACATACACAATATAATGCACTAAAGCATTCAATGAGGTCCTAATGACGAATGGTCGTATAGAGATTAGAGACATTCTCCTTGCTGGATACATTTTTATACTGCATGAATACATGTCTACTTCTGTATCAAGTTCCTTCTTTTAATTATCCAGGTACACTCAAATGTATAGAGCTTTTAATTATCCAGGTACACTCAAATGTATAGAGCTTTTAATTATCCAGGTACACTCAAATGTATAGAGCTTTTAATTATCCAGGTACACTCAAATGTATAGAGCTTTTAATTATCCAGGTACACTCAAATGTATAGAGCTTTTAATTATCCAGGTACACTCAAATGTATAGAGCTTTTAATTATCCAGGTACACTCAAATGTATAGAGCTTTTAATTATCCAGGTACACTCAAATGTATAGAGCTTTTAATTATCCAGGTACACTCAAATGTATAGAGCTTTTTGAAATAGCAAAGTTTTCCCTAAACTATATTAGTTATACATATTACTGAAAGAAAACTTGTCTTCATAAGAATATTAGGTTGCAGTCATCATATTGTCTTTGCTGGCATCGTTGAAACAGTCTTTCAAAACTTCTGACAATTCATTTGTGTTCATAAGCGTTCGATATGCATGGGGCGTATTACCTGACGCTTATATAAAAATCATCACAAATGGCAATCTCTCACCGTCGTCAATCTCGTTTGGCGTATTAATGGGCTGAACTCTCGCGGCTACAAACATGACTTTACGAAGGTGATGTATTGATTAAGCCCCGAATGCACAAGTGAACGTGCGGCATTTCAGTATATCTTGGTTAACAACAGTGCCACGGACTATGCCACTTCGAGACAGGGACAAAATAAGAATGCCTATAATGTGAAATTCCTCTGACAATCAATTTGTCTCAGGGTCGCTCAATCTATACATTACACAATCATCGATCGCATTCAAATAAGGTCTCCGAGTATGGAGAGTGCTGCGAAGCAACACAACATATATTTCGTCCTGTAAGTCCTGTTCTCGGGGAAATCCGACAATCCCCGGAGCATTGTTGAATATGAAATCGCTGGTTGCGATCACGGATTTCCACATGTATCTTGAATATATCTAATCCTGGTTAACAGGTCAGCGAATTAAGGAATTTGTTAAGGAGCTCAGTTTATCAACACATAGGGAGATATTACACGGCTCTTATAAATAAATCTGTAATATGATTTTCAGTTTCTGATCCATATTTTTTTAATGAATTTTTAACTGATGTTCAAGAGCCAAACCCGTACCACTGGCCGGTATTCTTCAACCCCAATGAATCCCTGATTACAAATTTGAAATTGTTGATCAATTGTTCACAGGGCGTATACACATCTCGCCTTGTAGCATGTGCTAGATTCTATGAATCATGCCACGATTTCAACCAAAGTTACAAAACATTGCAGAAATTAGTTCGAAAACGCCTTCACTATTTGTTTTCATGGCACACTGATATCAAAATAAATTATGTGAAAAGTACGTCTTTGTAACTGTAGTCTGATTCATTTTAATATTGGACCAACTTAGTGTTTATGTGAACTGCCACAATCAAAATGTGCTTAATATCCAATGACCCTTAGTGAGCTATATTTAACTCCTTAATTGACGAATGGTAATAAGAATATTCACAGATGAGTATTTTATTGTTTGAGTATTTTTATTTTCGCTGGAACGTATTCGCGATTACGTATTCGTATACATATCTACTCTCCAAATTTGCTGTGCTACGAATGTTGTTTATTCAGTTTTGGTATATCGGTGAAAATTAGTCGGAGGCGAAATCGCCTTCTTCTTATCCAAACTATGTGTGTGACGCTCCGATTGCGAGAGGTCATATCAGGGTGGAGAACATGTCTTTCATCTTGTTGAGAAATATTCTGATTTTTCAGAGAATTCTGTCCTCATGTGGGAGATGATCATAAGACCTACCCCATTAAGGAGGCAATTGATTGCCCGGTTGCCTCGTGTGGTTCCGATCTCCCCGACTTCCATACGATGGAAGACCTGCTCTCCGCCTCGCATATGAACACAGTTAAAATCTTCACGCGATGTTCAAACGGTACATACGGGTTAACAATACCGAATTTCGTTACAATTCGCTTAAGAATCATTGAATATTTTGTGGATATAGATTCATTGAACTGAAAAGAGTTATACGCTGATCTGTGAATGTGACATAGTTTAACCTTAATTGCTAACCAAATTATAACGTATATGCTTAGTATGGTTGGTACATCGTTTGGTTATTGGCTCTGGAGATTCGCAGCCATCGAAACCGAGTGTTAATATCGCGTCTATTTTACCCCTACCAATATTCTAAATACTATCGCTTTGAAGAGTGGACATGAAATTAAATGCTACTTCACCCAGGACATATACATTATTCAAAATCTGCACAGGTAATACAAATAGGTGAAATGGTAGTGTCATGTACAGTAATATGGATTTGATGATAGAAACATCATCATGTCTTGCCAGTATCATTGGAATTTGGTAGCTTCTCTCTTGTCCGCCTGGGGGCCATTATGCCCCTCTTTCCAAACTTTCTGCGCTATCTCCGGAACGAAACAAATGACAGCGGACACTCCGTGACTTTATAGTTTATCAAATTCGGCACTTTTTCAGCCTTTTTGCATAATTCCCTGAGCAGAGGATCATAGGTTAATTCAAGATGGCGCCACGTGGGAGTTACAAGAAAAGTGTTGTTTTCATAATTTACTTCAAAGTTCCTGCTTTTTCGCTAGGAAAAGTGAGCAAATGCTACTTTATTCCACATCAGATTAATATTTACTAATTTATCAGACACCTTTTGAGGAGAATTCGCATAAATAAAAATCATCATAGCAGCCGTCTTGGATATGTTTCGTACATTTTCTGGCAATGCTGGACCCAAGGGTATAGTTTCAGCCCCCTAGCTCAAGGGGTAAGAAAAATAATTAGGGAGGACGAAATGTCCCTCAGGGCTTGGACAGGTTTCAAAAATCTTAGGCCAGATATAGGGTTAAAACTAGTTCTGTTTTGAATGTAGAATCTAATGCTTGTATGTAGGCATCAGATTCCGCGGGCAGTCGTTGTCCCAAAATTTATTCCGCGTCATTAATCAGTGAAAAATTTATTACACCAAATAAAATTAATCCAATAGTTTTCTCGCATTGACCGATTCTATACTGTATCTACTGTATGAATCTTATTTCATGTGATCTTAATAAATTATTCGAATATCTTCTACATTAATACGATTATACTTATTATGCTGAACAACACTAATAGACTGCAATGGTTGTGATAAATGTGCGATTAGATATATTTGATGTTGGACAGCATTTATAGACGGGAATGTTTGTGATAAATGTGCGATTAGATATACTTTATGTTGGACAGCATTTATAGACGGGAATGTTTGTGATAAATGTACGATTAGATATATTTGATGTTGGACAGCATTTATAGACGAGAATGTTTGTGATAAATGTACGATTAAATATACTTTATGTTGGACAGCATTTATAGACGGGAATGTTTGTGATAAATGTGCGATTAGATATATTTGATGTTGGACAGCATTTATAGACGGGAATGTTTGTGATAAATGTACGATTAAATATACTTTATGTTGGACAGCATTTATAGACGGGAATGTTTGTGATAAATGTACGATTATATATATTATCTTGAACAGCACTGATAGTTCGGAATGGTTGTGATAAATGCACGATTATATATATTATCATGAACAGCACTGATAGTTCGGAATGGTTGGGATAAATGTACGATTATATATATTATCATGAACAGCACTGATAGTTCGGAATGGTTGGGATAAATGTACGATTATATATATTATCATGAACAGCACTGATAGTTCGGAATGGTTGGGATAAATGCACGATTATATATATTATCATGAACAGCACTGATAGTTCGGAATGGTTGGGATAAATGTACGATTATATATATTATCATGAACAGCACTGATAGTTCGGAATGGTTGTGATAAATGTACGATTATATATATTATCATGAACAGCACTGATAGTTCGGAATGGTTGTGATAAATGTACGATTATATATATTATCATGAACAGCACTGATAGTTCGGAATGGTTGGGATAAATGTACGATTATATATATTATCATGAACAGCACTGATAGTTCGGAATGGTTGTGATAAATGTACGATTATATATATTATCATGAACAGCACTGATAGTTCGGAATGGTTGGGATAAATGTACGATTATATATATTATCATGAACAGCACTGATAGTTCGGAATGGTTGGGATAAATGTACGTTATATATATTATCATTGATAGTTCGGAATGGTTGGGATAAATGCACGATTATATATATTATCATGAACAGCACTGATAGTTCGGAATGGTTGGGATAAATGCACGATTATATATATTATCATGAACAGCACTGATAGTTCGGAATGGTTGTGATAAATGTACGATTATATATATTATCATGAACAGCACTGATAGTTCGGAATGGTTGGGATAAATGCACGATTATATATATTATCATGAACAGCACTGATAGTTCGGAATGGTTGGGATAAATGCACGATTATATATATTATCATGAACAGCACTGATAGTTCGGAATGGTTGTGATAAATGTACGATTATATATATTATCATGAACAACACTGATAGTTCGGAATGGTTGGGATAAATGCACGATTATATATATTATCATGAACAGCACTGATAGTTCGGAATGGTTGGGATAAATGCACGATTATATATATTATCATGAACAGCACTGATAGTTCGGAATGGTTGTGATAAATGTACGATTATATATATTATCATGAACAGCACTGATAGTTCGGAATGGTTGGGATAAATGCACGATTATATATATTATCATGAACAGCACTGATAGTTCGGAATGGTTGGGATAAATGCACGATTATATATATTATCATGAACAGCACTGATAGTTCGGAATGGTTGTGATAAATGTACGATTATATATATTATCATGAACAGCACTGATAGTTCGGAATGGTTGGGATAAATGCACGATTATATATATTATCATGAACAGCACTGATAGTTCGGAATGGTTGTGATAAATGTACGATTATATATTATCATGAACAGCACTGATAGTTCGGAATGGTTGGGATAAATGTACGATTATATATATTATCATGAACAGCACTGATAGTTCGGAATGGTTGGGATAAATGTACGATTATATATATTATCATGAACAGCACTGATAGTTCGGAATGGTTGTGATAAATGTACGATTATATATATTATCATGAACAGCACTGATAGTTCGGAATGGTTGGGATAAATGCACGATTATATATATTATCATGAACAGCACTGATAGTTCGGAATGGTTGTGATAAATGTACGATTATATATATTATCATGAACAGCACTGATAGTTCGGAATGGTTGTGATAAATGTACGATTATATATATTATCATGAACAGCACTGATAGTTCGGAATGGTTGGGATAAATGTACGATTATATATATTATCATGAACAGCACTGATAGTTCGGAATGGTTGGGATAAATGTACGATTATATATATTATCATGAACAGCACTGATAGTTCGGAATGGTTGGGATAAATGTACAAATTAATGTGTACACTTACCAGTATTTATATTCATGAAGAGATGATCATCCCTGTCGATTCTACGTGTGTTTTTTTTAAGTATTTCCGGTCGAATGATGGGCAGCATTCTTGAAATTTTCACAAGACTATGAGTCAGTTTGAAGATGAACTGCACCTTCCCCATGATCATGATTGATCGGCCCAGTCACGCAGTGAACAGAAATACAGGCATGTGATCTTGAAGTGATACAACTTTTGGTGCGCATGTCTTTGGGTCAGGAAAGAATTACTGGTTCATGCTACTAAGGTTCAGGCGATAATATAGAGATTATCATGATTCAAGATTCATGATTCGGATGTCCAAGCATTTCCGGGGTGATCACAATACGAACGCCTGTTACGTATGTGTCCATGTACCAAGTTCAAGATATAGGCCTTGACATTTTTACCAATAAATGTAATCTAGTTTCTTGCAAGAAAGAAACCGTCAGTCAAAAGATACAGCGTGAATTAAATATTTCACTTAAATTGTACAGATGCAATTGATCGATAAGTGGCCAAACACATTCAAAATGGGATATTTATGGAAAATAGGGGTTTTCCCTCAAATAGATTCAAATAAAGTGATTCGAGCCACGCGGCTCAGAAGATAACATTAAAAATACTTGAACTTCATAGTAATTCATAGTTTTCGAAGAACTATAAAATAGTCTCACTCACGCCGAATGTCCTGGCGCATCTTATATTTTCCATTGTTAGGAAATGGTATAGAGAAATAACAATAACATGTTACTCTGGCGGGTAATCAAAATGTTTGTCAATGTCAGACGGCGAGTTTATTGCTATAGTAAAAGCAAATTAACAGGATCTATGAAGCAGACATGTCTATTACACAATTTACCATCAGTAAATATTTTAAAAGAAACGTTTTGCAAAAACGGATGAAACGAAAAGTGAACTAATCGCAATACCGGCTTCGCCTCAGACGAAAATGCGAATATAAAGAAGAACGTTTTAAAAATTGAAAAGTGTGTCGGTAAAGATATTTGCCCACATCGCTGTGAATATATGAATACAGGTGTGGTGTATAATAACAAGTGGTTATATTTTCCCAGATTTAGAAAGGGGATGTAGTCTGACGGACCCAATATTTGTTATCGAGTAGACATAAGTTCAAATTTATTCCTTTAATTGGGGAAATCTGGCGTTATATCAACAACGTGGCTAAACTGACGACACACATACTTTTTTATTAACTACAACTTCACAACGACATTGAGGACCTTTTTTGTCACGAATATAAAAAAACGGGTGTGCTCCCCCTACGTATATATATTGACTTAAGTAGATCGCATTGAATTGAAACGAAATCTTTATTGCGGTAAATTTATACAGTTACATCAATTCATTCGACGGTCGATGGATCTTCTCGAATTTGGCTTTTTATATATAAACTCTTAACTAAAACCGCACCTTTAAAACAGTTTCAAAATGTAAAATTAAGGTTTGATTTAGGTTTCAAAGGAAAACATTTTCATAATTTTAACTGGTTCTTTGTGTTTCTTAAATACCATTACCTTTTCAAACATGCCACTTTACTAAGCAAATAAGACATTCAAACTGAATTCAGAAGGGACTAGCTGATCTATGGACAGTGTTTGGACGAGTCTGATGGCCAACTCCCCTGGGATTACAAATCACAGTTTCACTACCACTGAGAAAAACGTGCAGTAACCATTATAATATGATTCTCACTACAATAATGATTCAGCTCTTGACCAGCGAATTATTCAAATTTAAACGAAGTTGTTCAGAGAAAGTTCCAAGCAAAAGTATCCCAAGTTCGTATGCTTATTGCGGACAGTTAAACTCTAAAAGAGTGCCTCGGATTTGAATAATTTGTGTTCCAAGTGTAAATGCGATATAAACGGTCACTTCTAGCTCAAACGTTGATCATTTCAAAAGAGAACAAAATTTGAAGGAAATTATATCGGTACTCTTTTTCAGTCGGAGAGTATTTATATGTTTACTTTTCTAAGATCCGTGGACTTATGGTTTGAAGCATCAGCACTCGTAACAACTGTCCAAAAGAACATGTCTGAGCAATTATTATGTAGCAACATATTGACGTTATCCTCGCTTTGGACGAACTCTATTTATGCGTTGTCGTGTAGACATCGATGGACTGGAAGAAAACCGTTTCAAATGGTACATCATATTTGTAGTATTCAAGTGTCAAAACTAGCCTATGTTTGTGTATACTATGATTGTCTTTTTGAATTTGATGCTAATGCTATTATATGGAATAGTTCTTTGGATTATGGACGCGGATATTCTTTAATGGACGACGGCTAAATACTGAATGACGGACCAGACGCTTATAATTGGAAATATCTGTTGAAGATTGAAAACTTTCACGTCGCCCTTACGACAAGAGAGACGAATAATAATTTGGCATAGTTTGAAGGACCTGCGAATTGAATATACATATCTTGCCTGGTAACATCTGCTATATAGATCCTGTAAATGAGATTGCATTATAACTGTTGACCACTTCTCACTAGCGAGAATTTTGTTTGTGTTTCCTATTTTTATTTTATGTCTGCTTTGGTGGTAATAATGTCCTGTGAATAATAGATGATTCATATACACATATAAGTGTCAAATTCAACGTTCATTAACCGTCGTTCTTGAAGCATTTCTGTTTCTAAATCTTTTTCATAAGTCAACACCAAATTCCAAGCAGGCATGAAATTAAATTATATATATATATACATAAACTAATATCTTGGAAGAGTTGCCAGTAATACATTACGATGTTTCTATCATTAAAATCCGTATCACTGACCAGTATTCTTTTTGTTGCCCAATAGAACGCGAATTTCAATTCATTTTGTATGGTTGTTTATTTTTACGATTTTAAAATGGCTTTTCTGGAGCTGAATCACGTGAGTTCAAGCCTTTTTGGAAGTTACTGGTACCTCTCTATTTTACTTTTCACACACGCCGACAAATAAACAAATTTACGTGTTTATATTTCGTCATTAATCAACATAATTGAAACTAATTATTACGTGAGGTTCAATATGTCTAGAATCGTGTGATAGCCTTATTTAAGTGATCTTGTGATAGCCTTATTTAAGTGATCGTGTGATAGCCTCATTTAAGTGATCGTGTGATAGCCTTATTTAAGTGATCGTGTGATAGCCTTATTTAAGTGTGATCGTGTGATAGCCTTATTAAAGTGATCGTGTGATAGCCTTATTTAAGTGATCGTGTGATAGCCTTATTTAAGTGTGATCGTGTGATAGCCTTATTTAAGTGATCGTGTGATAGCCTTATTCAAGTGGTCGTGTGATAGCCTTATTTAAGTGATCGTGGGATAGCCTTATTTAAGTGATCGTGTGATAGCCTTATTTAAGTGATAGTGTGATAGCCTTATTTAAGTGATCGTGTGATAGCCCTATTTAAGTGATCGTGTGAGAGCCTTATTTAAGTGTCGAGATCCTTCATTCGAGAGCGAAAAGTTGGTCGAAACCACGCCATGGTAAATTTCAACAAAGTGAGATAACTCCTATAATCGGTCAGTCTTTGCTACTATTTTTAGTAAATCCTGGAATGAGTTTCAGATGTGAATTTCTGTGCTTTTTACCTGGATCTAATGGAACTTGCTACTTGCTAGTCATATGATAGTCGATCATGAACTGATAATGGCAATGTATTTTGCGCTCTGAGGTGGTATGTATCATCAAAATAGAACGAAGAAATGTTCGCTGCATTTTACCGAGAGTTTATTTTTCAATGAAACAGTTTCATGTAAAAAAAAAAGATCTACGGGTCACAGAGCTATTTTGGACGATTTTGGGAGTAATTCTCGTGTAATTTCCAAGATAATGGACCAATTGAAATGAAACTAGCATCATATATATCTGCTACTCAGAACTGATCATTAACATTTTTTATGTTTATTGGTGATTCCATTGAATTGAATTGAATATTTATTAACCAAATGAAGTTAAGTTAATAGATTATAAAAAGTTGGGCTATACATTTGGCGAGATTAAAACCCCAGATTAAAGCTTGTTCTATCCCGGAATAAGTTACACAATGTCATAAGAAAAGAGCAAACTTCTAAATACAATGGTGAAAAATACAGACCTCAGAGAGCTCACATAATCAATTTATATAGAATACAGAGACATAATATAATATATACAATTTTTCCGAAGAAGCTATCTTACAAAGGCTGTAAAGTGAAGAAAAAAGTATTTTGCCAAGAGCTAATATCGGAGACGTATATTTGAACGTCGAGACTGCCGTTAAATATAAGATGGTACAGACGTTCATACAAAAAGATGGCCAGTGTGAAAATGTAATTTATAGATGCGAACAATGATAAGCGGTACAGGTGGTTTACGACGACGTAATTAATTTAAAATATAAATATCTTAATAAAGTGGTATAAATTAGCCATTATACTTGTACAAAGTGCGACTTCAATCGAAGCTTGGAAACAGACAGAGATTGGCAGAGTTTTAAGTCTTGGGGAAGAGAGTTCCATATGCGTAGACATTTAGTTCTGGTGGAGTAGTATGATCAATTGGAATGATAAGCGGTTCTATAGAGATTGATGCCGGCTTGTCGGGTTGGGTAATGGTGAACCTGGGATAGTTTCGTGAAATAGTTTCGAAACATAAGGGGTAAGAGATAAGGATGGTGGAAATATTCGTGAGTAAACAAAGAGAGTAGGCAACTATTCAGTTTTTTGGAGCATGATTAGTGGGGTAAGATGGGGTGGAAACGTGTTCCCCCAGATAATGTTACAATATGATATATAAGAATAAAATAGTGAATAATACAGCATGATCAGTGTCTTTTTGTTGATAAAATATTTGATGTTATTAATAACGCCAATGTTTCTCGAAAGTTTGAAGGACAGTTCAGCAATGTGAGTTTGCCAGTTCAATTTATTATTAAGATATACACCTAGAAATTTGAAGCTTGTGACATTTTCAATCACATAATCAGCTATTGATAGTTTTGGTATACATGCTGTTGAGTTTCTGCCTGGTGCAATAAACATATATTTAGTTTTTATTAGGTTTAGGGAAAGTCGGTTACTCGAGAGCCAGTCATGTAACTTCTGAAGTTCAGTTTGCTTCGAGTTGGTCAGTGTGAAAGGGTCAGGACCGGATAGATTAACACATGTGTCGTCAGCAAACATCGTGAAGTCTAAGTTAGGGGTTGCCTTATGAATGGCATTAATGTATATCAAAAACAGGATGGGACCAAGGATAGAGCCCTGAGGTATACCGATATTATTTGAAAGGGTTGCTGTTGTTGTACGACACACATTGTGAGCGGGCGGAAAGGTAGCTATGGAACCATTTATTGGATATGCACCTGAAGCCATAGTAAGCCAATTTGTGCAGCAGGATATCGTGATTCACAGTGTCGAAGGCTTTGGACAGGTCTATAAATGTCGTGATGCTGTAGTTTCTTTATTCTTCGGCTGCTATTAGTTTCTCGTATAGTGATAGAACAGCTAAATATGTAGAATGGTTGGCACGAAAACCGAATTGATTTGGGCTGATAATTTCATTCAATTCCAGAAAAGCTTTAACTCTTATTGCAACTAGTTTTTCAAAGATTTTACTGAGGCAAGGGAGAACAGAGATAGGCATGTAGTTTCCAAATAGCTTTTTATCACTTGATTTGAAAATGGGAGTTATTTTGGAACTTAGCCCTTCCAAAGGAGAGATTAACGAGGTGAGATAAAAGTATAGCAATCATGCCCGATATATAGGTTTCAGTAGAGAAATTCGTATACCGTCCAATCCTGGAGATCCATTTTTAGTGTTGATATAATTTGTGTTATCTCGGCCGGATCGATTGGTTCAAAAAGAAATTCATTATGGTAGTCGTGGTCTAGATATCTATCGAATTTAGTTCGGCTAGGCTGGATTTTTGATGCCAGTTCCGCTGCAACTGAACAAAGGTAGTTATTGAAGTTATTGGCGATTTCTATGGGGTCAGTGATATCTCTACCATTTACATTGAAAACAGGTGGCAAAGTTGTAAATGTTTTTCGACCCATCAATTCGTTGATGATTTTCCATGTACTTCCGATGTCATTATTTGATTGATTGAAATAATATGTTGTCTTTGCACGTCTTAATGTGTGATTCAGCTTATTTCTATATCGTTTATTTTATGTAGTACTGGTTTCGCTCTTGTTTACTAGGTGTAACCTATAAAGTTTGTTTTTCTCGCGTATTCATGTAAAGATACAGGGTGTAATCCAGGGTTTTAGTATTTTGAGTTTGACTGATTCCTTAGATACGATATAGAAACATTCTTCGTTGATTGAACGAATCAATTTATTATTGTCATTGGGATATGTTTACGTGCCATCTTCCTGTTCAGAGCGTTAAGAGATCCACAGAATTGGAATGTCAGCAGTACAATGGAGTGGGGGGGCTTTTTATTGACTCTTCGGAATGAAATGACGTTTTTTTTTCAACTGTAGCTATTGGATAATTATTCATCTACTGTTGATTTCATTGGGATATGTTTATGAAGTCAAAATAATTGTTATATATTTCCAATGATGCCAAACAAACCAGCAAGTGCCACTGGCAATACTTGCAGGACAGGGGCACTCAATTGTTGTGCATTTCAGTCACGTAGTGCCAATTGCCAAAATTGATACATAGAATTGAAGAAGAGTGTCTTCTTGATAAATGGAAGGTATTTAAAACACATTTGGCGCTCCGAAAAAAACAGTTCAATTTTATTCTAAAGTTTATTGTTCGACAGCAAACAATGGTCTAGATGGCTGAAATTTTGAACATTTCAACTTCCTTCCCAAACATGTGTAAAATAGTTTTGTTTTTCAGTTATCCCTGGACGAAACCACTGGGTTTATTGTAAATGATAAGACCACGTTTTTACAAAGCCCTACAATACCCACATGGCCAAGGGTTACTGGGCAATCTAATTCGACATGTTCATTTGATTCGACTGTTTCATGTCGTAAATCTAAATTAAATTTACCAAAGAGAATATCTACATGGTATAACCACAGAAAACAAACTTTGTATAGATTAGTAAATCAATATACAAAATTAGCTAATAGAAAAAATAGATTACGGTCTTATTTGGTATGACATATTCGGTAAATATATCAGTAAATACTGATTCAATCGCTTATTCAGTGAAAGTCATAGATCTAAATCAGAGTGATTCAATAATTATTTTAAATTTATACATTTTATATAGTAAAAACATAATTGTATGTAATTGATAAAAATATTGCGATGACTGTCAACCAAGAGTATTTGTACTTGTTATGATAACAGATAATAAACCAGTACATTGGCTTAACATACATACATTTATCGGTCCATAACATTTTACAATGAGCATATGTAATATTTACAAGCAGATTAACATGCATTTATGCCTAAATGTATACTGGCTTAATGAGAAACTATATATACATGTTTTTTTCTTTGATAGGCATATAACAATTTGAAAAAGTTGGAAGTATCTCCAACAAAACGTCAGCTCCACAGCAATAAAGAAGTTGTTATCCATAGAATAGCATTGTGTTATATATACATGTACAAAAGTTGTCTATACTTTTATGTTTGTCCTATAACCTATATATAAACGAGCATATCTACACAGATTGCATGCATATAGTCACTTAACAAGAGTGTGAACAGGAATTATCCCTTAATTAAAACTACTTTTCTGTGATCAATATAATACAAGTATTACGCAAATTAGCATTTTTATATTGTAGCGTGACGTAAAGCTAGTGGGCTCTCGTAAAGATTACCCAGCATTTCGCCCCAATAGAAAGCTGTAGTTTTGGACTAAAGAGAAGAAGAAAATGAAAAGAAACAAAAGGTGAAAAAAAGAGAAATAAACCCTGATCTCATAATATGTATCCTCTGTTATTGTTCCCATTTTATTTGGATGTATGTGACACACAGCTGTCACCGTAAAAACTTAATGATGTGCATCGATCAAGGGGCTCCACTTTTTATCGCAATAGCAATTTTTATTTCGATGTCTTTCGTAGTATTGATTGACTCTTCAATAGCCTCCCATGTCGGAGACGTGCCTCTTATTCTATGTGCGTAAATGCAATATTTAATCAAAATAATCATATGATTAAGAAGCACATGAGACTTATTATCTCCCAAGAGTACTGTCTGCTTCGCGATGGCAAATGTGCTTCGATTGGGGATGTTTCTTTTACCCACCCAGACCTCGAAGAGAGCACATATTATTTTGGCGTACTTACATTCCCAAAAAGATGTGATATCTTGTTTTGTCTATTACAATGCTATCAGTCATCTGTAAATATGTAATAATTAGATTATGATATACCCATTTCCATATCGGCCCTGGCATCAGCCCTCGACCCACGTATCGGCCCTCTGGTTGATATGGGGGTATCGGTCTTATACCAGGGCCGATATGGAAATGGGTATACAATAATCTCTATTCATGATTGTTTATAGTATCGGTATTATGAAGATCTTGTGGTACACAATGCTCATTCAGCGCATAGCTTCCCTTATCAAAACGATGTATCATTGATCTTGCGTACTACGATCGTACTTTGCTATCATTGTGTGATATTAAACCGTCACAACTTTGAGCGAAAGCGCTTGGTGGTGTAACCTTGTTAAACCAATTTCCGCAAAGTTGTTTCCCAGAGTTTACTGTTTGGGTAGAGAAAATTGACAGTGTAACAATTGTAGGAATGGACTTTGTAATGACCATTTTTTATTTGTCACAGAACAAATATGTCTGTCAAACTTGGCATATACATTAGTTAAATTGAACGGTAATTCAATACTTCACGGCACACAATACCTACACGCTGTTCACATATAGTGTTGACAATTTTGAAGAAACTGTAAACAAGGAAATATCCCATGAGCGATATCCCATATATTTAGCAGAACTAAAGTGGTTAAACTTTTGTGGCTCCTGGCATAATATATCCATGCTCGATTTTCTTGAACACCAACATGATCGATGAACTATGAACGGCATCCGGATGAGAAACTGTAGTATAGATAGTAGATGCATGATGCATGAAGCTGTATGTCGGATATTTACAATGATAACATTGTCTCTTATAGAACTCCCAAGTGGATACGTGTCTGTATGGTACCGGGTATGGTAAGTGTCAAGCATCAATCTCTTTTGCGAAACAATCTGAGTTTCTTGAAATAGAAGCACGATAGTTTTCGCAACTGATTTTCCTTTGCAGTAGAGCTCTTGTCATCATGGTAGTCATAACAACTTCTGGGATCAGATGTGGATCTTGGTTTTTGTACTGTATTTTTTGAATTTTGGTTGTTCAGAAAAGTTCTGGTATACAAGCGCTAGTGGTCAGAAGAGAAATACATCTTTCCTTCAGAAACATTTTGTGTTGAATAAATCGTCCAGAGTAAATGCCATAGATGGTGTATGCATTCTTAATTCCTTAACCAGCGCATGGTAATTGTAATATATACATATGAATAGTATATTTTTGGAGCATTGTCTGTTGGGAGTTTAACGAATTTTTTCGAAATAACGTTTCGAAGTTATCCATGCTTTCATTTGAATAGATCGAGGGCTTTTTTGTGATTTTATCGAAAAAATCATTTCCAGGACGAAATTAAAGCAAGTAAGGCTCGCCTATTTTGTTTGCAAAGTATATTATAGGAATCCGAAGATCAAATATATTTTAATAGTATATTAGCGAGGATATTGGAATTCATTGCAACATGACAATGGTGATGAAAAACGATGCCGGCGTACTGAAATATACTGTGATGCTATTTCGAAAACTCCAGCGTTGATTGTACGTGGATAATAAATGTCTTGAGAAAGGACACATGTCGTGCAGACACATAGCTATCTGGGATTTCTCTACACTCTATACTACAAATTCTCACCAGGACCTCATGAAACTCCACTGTTATTGATAGTCTCGGTGTTCCAGAAAACTGATTACCGATATATTAATGTCAGAAGCGATAATAACAAACGTCAGATCCGGCATTCAATATTCAACCGGCGTCCATAAAAAATTTCCGCGTCAATAATCGAAATACCGATTTCGTATGACAGCATCAATTCCTAATGTGTATGAAATAAAATTAATAAAAGCACAAGATGGTTTCATACAAGAGAGAAGCGGTCAACATTTTTCATTGATGTCCGCAAGACATGATGTTATTTACATAGAATCTTACTCGCTGACCAGTATTCCCTATCCAAATGACTTTCGAAGTCGTTTTCCAGTGTTTACCTCAGCCACGCTTCGTTTGTGCATGTTCATGCAAAACACATGATATTCAAACGGCCCCGGGTTAAGCGGAATTAGACACAAGTTAGGAAATGTAGCGCCAGAGATCTTGCACTCTACGATCATATGTTGTCGATAGTGTACGATATTTATCACAGCATTTGAGTAACTTTGAATGGTATAGCCATGTTTGACAACTTTGAATGGTATAGCCATGTTTGACAAGTTTATGCAATAATATTCTGTGCACTGCAAAAAGTGGTTACATGTTTAACGTTTCATTTTGAGATGGGTAACATGTGAGATGCTTCATAATGCTACATGTTTCACCCTGTTTTCCCATAAAAACATGTCTCAAAGACGTGAGAATACAGCTATTTGAGGGTTTCAATCGCGTTGCCGTTTCACTATAATGACCCGAATAGCTGTTTGAAATATCAAAGCCGAAACACGTACAACCGAGTCGCAAAAGCGACATGTCTCAAGGAAGACAGTATAAAAGACGGCTAATTGTGTTGTCTGGTGCATGGGAGCACTGGCTTTCAAAAAATTATTTCTGGTCTTTAGCGATCGTGAGTATATCTGTCGGTATTGGAAATAAACAGACCGACCAATTTAACTGAATTACTTGGATCGTAATATAACTCTTCCAGGCCTAGGGTATTTGACAGTTTGAGGTTTGCCAAGGCCTGGGAAGAGACGCCTGCTCTCCACTAAATATTTTTTCACTCCTTGATTCTAAAAGCCCCCAAAATATATCTTGGGGTCCGCTCTTCTAGAAAGTGCAAAAACCCCAAAAAATTCAATCCTTGAACACTTCGCAGTTACGTCATATTCTAAATATGACTTTTTGGTCGATTTTTCGTTCAGATTTTCCATTTTGTTGATTTGTGCCAGGTTCTCCGAAGTAAACTACATAGTACATTAGGGAAGAATGATCTGATGTGAAATAGAATCGCTCATGCACTCTTTTATCCAATAAAAAATAAAAAAAATCTCGAAGAAAAAGGTAAAACATCACTTTTCTGGTACCCAACATGATCGTCACTTTAAATTTGCCAATGATTCATACCAAAAAAATACACAGCAGTGTCGCTATAAAAAAAGAGTGACACTAATGGGGCATCACTGAGGGCTCGCGTTGGGAGAAACAACAACTGAGTTCTTTGTGTGACCAGAGCTACATCCAGTATTTTAAATGTGTGTAGCGCATCAGGATATTTTCTGGACAATACGATTGCTCTATATACGATTACAGCCTTCCGCGGGATTCGGCCATTGTATGACACAAATGACACTAAATCATGCAGGCATTTTAACATTTCAAGTTAAATACTACACTACTGTAAATTGGTAAAAACTAGGAAACGCACGTGATGTCATATAGCCAATCAAGATAGGAGCTTCCCAACACAGTGCAGCGAGGATTTTCTTTTGTCAGCCAGTGAGATTTCCAAATATGACAAGTGGTGGTTGTATTGATGTTAATTTCTTTCGAATAGTCAATCAAAATTGAATTTTAAAGACGTCATACATTGCACTCCTCCTAATATGGATCACGGAATATTTATAGAGATATGACATCATCAAACTCATATTCTTATCAGATATTCTGTTTATATGCTCAACCAAGGCAACACGTGTGGTGTTCGACTTGGATATGCGAAGATGAAACCATGAGGAGATAGGGGATATTATTTTTTTATCTTTATGAAAATATTGAATATTGTTGGTGTGTAAAACAATTTTCCTCTTTACTCCCTGACTGTGACCATTGTTGCGACAACTCGAGACGAGTCCAGGACTCCGTTATCTTGATAATCATCTGCGATCCGTATTCCATTTCCCGAAACGGAATGGAATTTCAACGACTCTCATTCGGAGATATTTACCGCGAGCAGATGAATGAATGATAGAATCATTTTCAAGTTACAGTCAGCAAGTATGTTCAATATCTGTATGCAATATAGTACCCCTGTTGAGAGCTGCTTCCTGTGCTGAATTAGGCTGTGTCATGTCAAAAGACCGATGTGGCAACCTGAGTAAATTATTATTTTGGGTAATATTTGAATGTAAATGTACAATTTGGTGTAAATCTGTGATCCAGTTCACCAAAACATGGGCACATTATTGTCGTGAACAATTTGCACTCCATGATAAATGGGTTCACATCAGGAATTGTGATGTACCGAACATATATCTGTCTGGAATGATCACATTCATTGTTAACCTGAGGAGCAAGCTTGGCTATTGTATATGTTCCTGTCTGTAGCCTATCGTTATTGTTGGTTTACACCCGAGTTGGACTTTCATCGAAGATAAGAGAATAAAAACTGATGCAAGCTGAATTTAATAAACGATTCGTGTATTTCTGTTTCTTTCACAGGCGATGTGGCGATCTGATGAAACATGTAATGGGAGACAGACTATTTTGAATCATTTCCAAGTTTGAGACATGTTCGGACACGTTTCGGTTGCGACATGTCCCAAAAGTTGGGACAAAGTCATGTTTGGGCTTAGACGTTTCATTTTGGAACATGTAGTCGGCAATAACATGTTTCAGATTGACAGATGTACATACAACACATGTTTCACTGTGCAGGATGCCACATGTTTCAAACGGACACATGTTTAACGACGACATGTCCATATTGAGACATCATTAACACATATGAGGATGACACGTGTTTCAAATTGAAACATGAAGCCGTTTCCAAATGAAATATGTACGTACTCACATGTCCCAAAAGTTGAGACAAAATCATGTTTCATTTTGAGACGTTAAACATGTCGCCAATTTTTACAGTGTGGCGTTGATGGAAGTCGTCACAGTCTACACATGATCTAGCAAATGCTACCTGGCGAGATATGTATGCAGCTCCTTCTGAATAATATCCAGAAATTGTCCTAATTTTATTCGTCTCTCTTGTCGTAAAGTTTGCTCCTATGTATTAAACATGTATTAAACCGAATAATCTCACCTGAATAAGGAATTGATCCAATTCTTGCATATCGCTCCAGTTGATATCGTACTACAAAAACGTGCGCTTCAATTATTTTTCGCCTGCTCCATAATATAGGGTGGGTCTTCCATGTAAGGAATCACGAAACGCGGGATGTAGTAGTGAAGGCAGTATGAGACTATTTCCAAGGACGACAGTTTAGAGCGACAGTTTGAACTTTTATTTTCTGCCAAAAACAGCGAGACTTTGAGCAAACCTGAAAACATGAAAGTTAAGATACAGAAGTATAACCTGATTGAGACTGTTATCCCGGAAACGACAGATTGCTGCGACAGTTTGAAAGTGTTTTTCCTGGACGACAGTTCGCAGCGACACTTTGACAAGGTGTATTCTCTCGGATGACAGATAGCTAAGACAGTTTGCAGCGACACTTTGACCAGGTATATTCTGTGGGACGACAGATTGCTGCGACAGTTTGAAACTGTTTTTCTTGGACGACAGTTTGCTGCGACAGTTTGAAATCATTTTTCCTGAGCGACAGATTGCAGCGACACTTTGAGAAGGTATATTCCCTCGGACGATCGATTGCTGCGACAGTTTGAAATTGTTTTTCCTGAGCGACAGATTGCTGCAACAGTTTGAAACCATTTTTCCTGAGCGACAGATTGCAGCGACACTTTGACAAGGTGTATTTTCTCGGGCGACAGTTTGCAGCGACACTTTGGGAAGGTATATTCTCTCAGATGACAGATTGCTGCGACAGTTTGAAATTATTTTTTTCTGAGCGACAGTTTGCAGCGACACTTTGACCAGCTATATTCTGTGGGACGACAGATTGCTGCGACAGTTTGAAGCTGTTTTTCTTAGATTACAAGCGTCTAGTCCGTCATTCATAATCCAGCCGTCGTCCATTAGAGAATATCCGCGTCCATAATCCAAAGACCTATTCCATTTCCACATAACAGTATTAGCACCAAATTCAAAAAGACAAAAGTATACATAAACATAGGTTTGTTTCCTGCAAGAGAGAAGCGGTCAACAGTTTTCAATGATGCCGGCAAGACATCATGATGTTCCAAAATATCAAATCCGTATCGCTGATCAGTATTCTTAATCCATAATATTCGTTATAGAGTCGTCATCTAAAAATGATGTACCTCAGTCACGCTTTGATTGTGACTGTTCATATGAGTACCATGAGGATGTTGAAGTACATGGGTTCATACGGCCCCTAGCCCCGGGTTAAGCGGAATTAGACACAAGTTACGAAACGTAGCGCCATAGATCTTGCACGCTACGTTCGTATTTTGCTATCAGCATGCGATATGTATTGCCAAATTTGAGAAACTTTGAGTGGAGGCGCTTGGTGGAATAGCCCTGTTTTATAAGTTTCTGCAACAATGTTTTGTGACGTTGATTAAAATCATCACATTTAACACAGGATCTAGCAAATGCTACTGAGCGAGATATGTATACGCCATATGCAGGTCCCACTGGAATATTACTATCCAGAAAGGGATAGTTTACGATGTCGAAATTGTAATCATCTCTTTTGTCATAAAGTCGACGAGAGAGAATGCCCGCTTCATTTTTATAGAGGTAGAGATCTAAATAAGATGTGCCTGTAGGGCTATCTGTAGCTGACAGATTGCTGCGACAGTTTGAAACCAATTTTCCTGAGCGACATTGCAGCGACACTCCAATCTCCAATGTACGAGTTGTCACAGCGAAACAGCTCACCAATTACCAGTATACGAGTTGTCAGAGCATTTCCATCATAGCTCTCTAGATTTGTATCTAATACCGCTTATGCCGGTGCTAGGGGCCGTGTGGTCATATCATTCAAGTTGCCACATGAACAGGTACAATAAAAACGTACCTGAGATACAACACATATCTCGAATCGTTAGATTCTTGGTATGTGCTTTAGAATAGGTTTACCAGAAGACCATTCTGTGAAGTCATATGACGCAGTCAGTATGTCGGCACCTCTTCCCACTTCCCTTATATGTGTTGTAATTTTTACCTGTATATGGCGAGATTCTGCTGGTGGACGTTTCGTCCCCGAGGCCCGCCCCCTGTACAGACATTTTGGTCTTTGATATATGCTGGCATTTGTGGGAAGTTGATGCTGGGTCGACATTGGGCCTTACAGACTAGTCTTTTGTGTTAGTTGTCGTCATTTACATCTGACGACGATACAGCTCACCAATCTCCAATGTACGAGTTGTCACAGCGAAACAGCTCACCAAAGCATTTCCATCATAGCTCTCTAGATTTGTATCTAATACCGCTTATGCCGGTGCTAGGGGCCGTGTGGTCATATCATTCAGGTTGCCACATGAACAGGTACAATAAAAGCGTACCTGAGATACAACACATATCTCGAATCGTTAGATTCTTGGTATGTGCTTTAGAATAGGTTTATCAGAAGACTATTCTGTGAAGTCATATGACGCAGTCAGTATGTCGGCACCTCTTCCCACTTCCCTTATATGTGTTGTAACTTTGACAAGGTATATTCTCTCGGACGACAGATTGCTGCGACAGTTTGAAACTGTTTTCCTGAGCGACAGATTGCTGCGACAGTTTGAAACTGTTTTTCCTGAGCGCCAGATTGCAGCGACACTTTGATCGGGTATGTTCTGTTTGGAGATGGATTGCACATGTGAATACTGCCACCTTTCTACATCCCCCAAACCTGATCGATTTTCTTGAAAGACTTCCTACAAATGAAAACTATTAAATTAAATTAGGGAAATGGAGAAATGTGATTTGACATTCTATATTCTGACCGCACTTATCACGACGAAACATTAAAGAAAATATATTAATGTATTGCTAGTTCTCAGAAAAAGCATCATAACTGACTTTGAATGATACGTGAAGAGGGATTTCCAATGTTAAATACGAAGCTACGCATCTGAAAACCCCTCGACTTGGGGTAACTCTTACAAGACTCGATTAGTTCCGAGTTTAAATAAACAATCCCCAAAACAGAATCCTCACTCATTAAATTAATGTCACTTGAAAGGGTTTAAACTTGCTATAAGAATATCAAGGTGATCTTGATATATATCAGTAAAAAGAACTTTCATATTGAACAGTTGAATGGTATCAGAGATATGGATCATTAATGAAGTTGCATAAATTGAAGTTGACCAACAAGATTTCTGCCCAATCCGAAAATAACTGGTTTGATAATTCACTGAAATCAATTGATGTATTGACGATGTATTCCAACTTTCATATTGATCAGTGGAATGGAGTCAGAGATATGGAACAATTTTGCATAAATTAAAGATGGCTTACTAGGTTTTCACCTAATCAGATCTCAATTCTATAGGCTTGTGGCTCTTGATTAGGTAAGTAAACATACCAAATCCGGAATTTATCAGTGAAACCGTTGTGTAGATATCTCGCTCACGAATGGACGGACAGACAGATTTTATGACAACAGGCCAAAAGGTAAAAACTGGTTTGGAAATTCACTGAAAGTCTCTTGATGTACCGATGATGTATACCAACTTTCATATCGAACAGTTGAATGGTATCAGAGATATGAATCATTAACAATTTTGCATAAATCAACGATGGCCGCCAAAGTTTGTGTTCGATCAGGTTCCAATTCAAAGTCTCTGGATGTATGGATGATGTATACCAGCTATCGCATTGAACAATTTAATGGTATCAGAAATATGTATCATTAATGACTGCCACCAAGGTTTCCACCCAATCAGAAACATCAGTTTGGTAATTCATTGAAAGTCTGTTGATGTATCGATGATGTTTACAAACTTTCTATTGAACAGTTGAATGGTATCAGATATGGATCATTAACGATTTTGCAAAAATTAAAGATGGCCGCCAAGGTTTCCGCCCAATCAGGTCGAAATTCAGTAGGCTTCTGGCTACTGACCTAATACAGCTTTGACACACGACTTCGCATTCCTCCCTAACAGCGCTTTGACAGTCGACTTCATTTATTCCCCTAACACCGCTTTGACACTGCACTTCAGATATATTCCTTCCTAACAGTGCTTTGAAACTCAACTTCAAGCACACTCATGCCGAACACCCAGCTTCGACATTAGCCTAGTTACGCTTTGGTGGAGAAATTATCTGACTTCTATAGCTCAAATGACCCTAAACCTGATAGTTATGAAGCATACCTAACCCTAAGTCCTAATCCCGCTTTGAGACTCCACTTCACGTACATTCCTCCCTAACACCGCTTTGGCAGTCGACTTCACATACATTCCTCACTAACACCGCTTTGACATTCGACTTCACATACATTCCTCCCTAACACCGCTTTGACACTCGACTTCACATACATTCCTCCCTAACACCGCTTTGACACTCGACTTCATATACATTCCTCTCTAACACTGGTTGACACTCGACTTCACGTACAATCCTCCCTAACACCGCTTTGACACTCGACTCCATGTATATTTCTGCCTAACTCCGCTTTCACACTCGACTTCACGTACATTCATCCCTAACACCGCTTTGACATTCGACTCCACGTACATTTTTCCCTAACACCGCTTTGACACTGCACTACAGATATATTCCTTCCTAACAGTGCTTTGAAACTCAACTTCAAGCACACTCATGCCGAACACACAGCTTCGACATTACCCTAGTTACGCTTTGGTGGAGAAATTATCTGACTTCTATAGCTGAAATAACCCTAAACCCTGATAGTTATGAAGCATACCTAACCCTAAGTCCCGCTTTGACACTCGACCTGACATACATTCCTCCCTAACACCGCTTTGACACTCGACTTCACGTACATTCCTCCCTAACACCGCTTTGACATTCGACTTCACATACATTCTTCCCTAACACCGCTTTGACACTCGACTTCACATACATTTCTCCCTAACACCGCTTTGACACTCGACTTCACATACATTCCTCCCTAATACTGGTTGACACTCGACTTCACGTACATTCCTCCGATTACAAGAAAGAGTAGAAAAATATCGACTCAGTGTTGGAATATGCGTTTCGGTTATATTTTTAAGAGTTATGCCCCTTTGTTCCTCAAACCTTTGTGAATGGGATGTATGATTGTCGACGTAGGATCTCGGTCCATATTGTAGGCCTATGGACAAGCATGAAATTTGCATGATATGTGGTCAGTGCCTGGTAGTTGTGGCAAACATGTTTTATTCATACATGTAGAAGGTGATTTGATGCAGCATTTATAAAACAGCTAGTGATACATTTATGAAATTAATGTCTTGCCACTATTGTTTTCAGCAGATACATGTACATGATGATGATGTCAGGGACAGAGTGATTTACATTCGACTTCCTGTGACTGGATTATTAAAGGGATGACCATATCACTTACAAGTTGAGAATAAAAACAGCTAGTGATACATTTATGAAATTAATGTCTTGTCAGTATTGTTTTCAGCACATGCATGTGCATGATGATGATGTCAGGGACAGAGTGATTTACATTCGACTTCCTATGATTGGATTATTAAAGGGATGACCATATCACTTACAAGTTGAGAATATGTTTGTCGCTGAATGAACTGTTCGTTGGATTATGCAGCAATAAATCTGATGATGTGTAGGTTATTGATTTGATAATTTGTCAGTTTGTACATTGAGAGTTCAGAGGTACATTGTAGGTTCCGCGAAATGTTCCTGAGATCTGTACTTTTCAGTGTTAAATTGCTGTAGTGCGATTCCGGCGTTACTTACTCGGCCACCGAGGGCCCCTCATATGATTACAAGAAAGAGTAGCAAAATATCGACCCAGTGTTGGAATATGTAGGATGGGTAAAAGTTTCAAAGTGTCGCAGCAATGTGTCGTCCGCCAGAATATACATTTGTCAAAGTGTCGCTGCAAACTGTCGCCAAAGAAAAAGAGATTCAATCTGTCGCAGCAATCTGTCGTGCAGGAAAGCTATTTCAAACTCTCGCAGCAATCTGTCATCCAGCAAAATATGCCTTGTCAAAGCGTAGCTGCAAACTGTTTCTCAGGAAAAATAGTTCCAAACTGCCGCAACAATCTGTCGTCCTGCAGAATATATCATTTTGTATTGTTGGGGGGGGGGGGTGGCCCCATCATACATTCATGATGAACAGTTTCAAAGTATCGCAGCAATCTGTCGTCCACCAGAATATACCTTGCCATAGTGTCGCTGCAAACTGTCTCACAGGGAAAAGACACGCTGAGGAAAGAAATATGGCTAGAATTCAGGAACTTTATTACAACAACTCTTCCAAATGTGGACAGGTGTTAGACGACATCTTTATTAGTTTTGAAACATTTTTCTTATTTTCAGTTGTAAAACTAAACAATACAAACGTAAGGTTGAATTGATCAGGTTACAAACAATATTATGAGGAAACCTTTATTCATAGATTCAATCGTAACTGTGATCAGGGTGATTTATTATCGATTGGGATATATATATATGTATATATCTCCAGCAATCTTGGTGAAATGATTATGCTAAATTATGACAAGAAAATGAAGCCGATCAAAATTGAGTTCTCGCAGTGGTTCCGAATCTGACTGCTCTATTGCACGGAATAAAAGATTATATAAAAATAGAAAACTAATCA
>JAVTVY010005375.1:0-39694 GCA_036873755.1 Hanleya hanleyi
CAGGCCCAGCGCTGGGGATTCCCCACCAATTCCTGTGATACATGCATGTCTTTCAAGCCTTGAGCAAAGACCTCCCATCCTCGAGGATCCATGTGCGACCTGCGTTGACGCATCAGGTCATTCACTAAATCCGTCATGTGGGTACCGGGGACCACCTGATTCTGTACCAGGAGTTCACCTTTATCATTCCAAGTCATGTTAGGATTCTGTTTCATCCGTTGTAATACCAGGCCAGCTTGTTTCTTGAACGATGCAGGTACACTCTTCAGGACTTCGTCTTCGACCCACTGTGGGGCTGTGGGTGGTACACCTGGTCATGGCGGCTGTTGAAGCGGTGCTGAGGTCGGCGGAATGTCGCGTGGTGGTGGTGGTGGTGGTGCTGGGGTAGAGAGGGTTTTGTATTGGTCCATGAACGTCATGTACCGTTGAAGCGTCCCATTGTACTGTTGTTCTTTCTCACTGTCGCTTAACCCCGGTCTCTGTAAGATCTGTTGCATCTCTCCATCGAGGGTGTTTATGGTCTTCACCGTAGGTGGGACAGGGTAGGGTGATTGGAGGTTTTGAAGGAGCCGTGGTTCGACGAGCACCATTTTATTTTCGTGTGGTTCATTGTCGGCCGAAGAGTCCACCCAATACTGGACCCAACACGGACGCGGCCAACGGTGCTAAGATGGCCCCGAGAAAGCCGCCTTTCTGTAACACCATTTTCTTTTGTGTTTGAGAGACTCGCTTCTGGACTAGGGTTCGGAGACCTGTCTTATGCTTGGCCAACTTGGTCTTCTGAGCCGGAGTCATTGGAACGTTGCCTTTTAACAGGTTGTACCCGATCTCGCACAGACAGCGTACAAGGTCAGGGTCCGCACCGCGTACAATGGTTCGGACCAACTCGGGTGGGGCCGTCTTCAATACACGGAGCGTCGGAGCGTGCTTCCTTACTCGCGCAGACATCATGTACAACTAATGCTAGAACCCACAACTCTGCTCTTTTTATCTGAGTGGTGGAGAACAGAGACAAAGTCAACCATGATGTGGTATTAATTCTTTTTATTATCCCCATCATCAAACACACATACCCCAGCTGGGGGAGCCACTGTGGGTGTGTTTACATTATTTTTGCATGTAAACGTGGTAGGTCTCGCCGGGAAAAAATCCGGCCCGTAGTCGAAGGTGATCGGGTGTGGCTTGCTTGAGGTCGAAGAGCATATACCCGTGCTGAGGGGTTGTCGCATCTTTGAAGGTTCCAACGCAAACGGTGTGCGGCTGGGATACATCTGTCTCGCCAAGTGCAGCAGTTGAGTGGTATCTCTCGGGTTTTTGAAGACCACCAGGTAGTGGGCATTTAAGCTGATGTTCCGATGTTCTTTGTTTTTACTGAACAGATTCTGCACAATGTAGATGATGCTGAGCCGTCGATGATGGCTGCCTTTGGTAAAGAGTTGGGTGACGCGCGCACCGTCTCCGCCATGAGATCATCCAGAACCACCAAGGTGTCGGGTTTCAAATCGGCCAGGTTAGGTAGCCCTTCCACGAACGTGATGTGCGGCATTGCTGCATACGCTGCCTGCCATTCTCCATAACACCACACAACTCGGGCAATGGGTGGGGTGATCATGCTATCGGCGTGTTGAAGGAGCTTCCTGACGAAGTGCGTTTTGCCGGAGCCCGTCGGTCCTGCGTTGACGCAAGTGAAGGGATGCTGTCACCGAGGGTCCATGGTTGGAGGTGTTTCCGCTGTCGTGGTAACCCGCTGTTGTAAGTTTGGTACGAGTGAACTGGAGTGGTGGTGGGTACAACGTGGGTCGTCGTTGTCGATGGGCGTTCACTGTGAGTGATGAAATCCGGTGGGTTTTCAGACGTAGTGGGTGTACTTGGTGTAGAGCTCGATGTGGACTGTATACTTGGTGTGGAGCTCGATGTGGCTTGTACACGTGGTGTGGTGGTGGTGATGACTGAGCTCGTTTCGATCACGGGGTTGACTGGTGTAGAGAAGGTCTGTATACTGGTTTGACTGCCACTCACAGCTGGAGTTCTAAGTTGGTTAAGTAGAGTGCTGACATAGGCTACGTCGTAAAACACACCTCCGTACAACACACTCAGCAGGGTTAGCAATATCACCACAAAGCCCACTTGCGCTTTGCGCGTTTTGGGAGACGCTGTGTTCAGAGGCAGCTGCTGTTTGTCCGTAGCGCCGTGGTCGAACGTGGAATGAAGGATGCCGGCAGTGGTGTCTGGCTTTATAGTCGTTTCACCTGGTTGGCCGCGACCTAGGAATTGCAGGAACTGGGCCAACCTTGCCATCTGACGAAATGAAAGTTTGCCACGCCGACGTTCCGTTTTTAAAATCTGCTCCACCGTGTAGTAGTCTTGCTTTGTTTTCACGATACGCTGTAATTCCGTCTCGTAAAACGTCCCTAGCAACGGTTCCCCGTGAAGATCTTCCAGTTCATAGACTCGCTGCTGTCGGGGTAGGCGCCGTTTAATCAGGAAGTGCTCATCGCTCCAGTTGGGCAAGTAACTTTTCTCAAATTGACCTTTGAATTTACTGATTCGTACAGGGTCTCCTACCTTGAGCACCTCCTTCGGCGTTCGCAGCGATTGCCTGGGGTACAAGACACGCCGGACTTGGGTTTCATTGCGTTGGGTCACGGTAATGGGGGCTTTCTCTATACACTCCGGTGATAGGCTCGATTGTAACCACTCACAAGTTTCGGGAGAACATCGATGTACCGCCTTGTATTCTTATAAGTGGAATATTTATACATGCGGCCTGTGAAGGCCCTGTTAAACCTTTCCACCGCGGAAGCCGTGGTCTCGTTGTACGTATGGAAGAAAAACACCTTCTGGGCTTTCAGAAACTGTTGGAACGGTCTGTTGAGGAATTCCGTGCCTTCGTCGGTTTGCAAATACATGGGTTTGCGCCCGGTCTTGAAGATGTCCTTGAACGCTGCTATGAGATTCGCCCCCGTTTTGGTCTGGATGGATACCACCCACGCATACTTCGACAGGATATCGATGCACGTCACGATATACCGATTCCCATTGTTGTGTTTGGCAAAGGGGCTCATATCCACCAAATCCGCTTGCCACTGGGCATCTAGTCCTCCCACGATTACCCGGTTCCGTAGAAAATGACGACGGACAGCTCGATGTAAGGTATAGGTGTCCTGTTTTTTAACCAATCTCGGACTTGGGCACGTTGTATCCCCTGGAGTTTGGCCGCTCGATAGAGAGCCGACAATGCACTATAGGCCGCCGGACTGTCGGGACTGTAGTATAAGTTATCCAACACCTTCTCCCAGCTCTTCATGGTGACAAATGATGATGGACCCAGGCTCTATCGTTTATTTATCACGGGTATATCTTGCGCCGGAGTTTCTTTCTGATTTTCTTCGTTGGCTTCTGCCAGCACAGTGACCATGGTAAATGACCAGTCCAACTCGTCTGATCACCGCTCGTCCTCCGTAAGCACTTGATCCACACCTGCCACGGTATCTTCCAATGCAGACCATAGAACAGGTCGGATGTACACATCGTGACACAAGTGGATGAGGTCGCCGTCCAGTTCACCAGACAACACCCGTTTGAATTTGGTCCAGCCATCCCGGGACAGACGAATGTGCGCCGGGCACGGTTGTGTAGGGTCTGCATCACAGATGTCTCTCACCTCCTCCATGATATCGACCTTATCCGCATAGACGTGCAGGAAGACCTCGGGGGTCAAGCTGAGAAACGCCCGTATTATATGCTCCGTCATGCAATTACAAGATTTCACTGTCTCTCGTATTTATAGGGAGAAAAAGTTATATGGCGTGAGATCAAAGGATCGGGTGGTACTGGGCTGACTGAGTCTAGCCGGATAATCAATGGCATCGTCGTCTGCCTTCGCTTCATTGCTAGGTTTGGTAATTTGTTCATTGGGTTTTGCCGCCGCTTCAGTCAGGGCACGAGCCCACTCCAACTGAACAGCTGACCGCTCGTCCGGTGTAAAAAGCTGGTCCACAATAGGCACTTCTCGAAGGCTGTCCACAGATCGGGGTCTAGGGTGAAATCTCGCGTAGGGTCTTGGTAACGGCCCAGGCGTTGGAAGAAGGGTCAACGGTGTATGTAGATGGCATTGTCTATGTGGATGAGATTTCCGTCGAGCTCACCGCTGAACACCCGTTTAAATTTGGTCCAGCCGTCACGGTGTAGCGTAACCGTATTCGATATCTCCAACATCTCCACGGTCTTTCACGAGGGTGACTTTATCTTCATAGACGTGTAACCCCATCCGGGGTGTAAGGGGAAGGATGGCGCGTAGGACTGGTGACATGGTTGACCCAATGACGATCGGTGAATGACGCACATTGTGACTGACCCTCGTATTTATGGTGAGGTCCCAATGTCAATGCCACAGCGTCAGGGTCAAGAGAGCACAGACCATTACTAGGCCAACGAGCCGTCGCTGATTCCGGCGTGAGCGCTCGTGGTCCATAGCCCGGGCATCAAGGATGGCTGTCATAGTCCAGTAGTGGTGAGTGATAGCACACCTCTCCATCGAGTGCCCTCTGTCGAGGACCGCTTCTGTGAACTCTTTCAGGATCTGGCGTCGCCCCTCTTTGTCGTCACTATCTGCAAACATGGACCGAACCACTGCTCGGTAACCCGTGAGTGAATTAGCCACGGTGGCATGCTGTAAAATGCGAGTGGCATAGGGCTGGCTCTCCGTCGTGGCTCTGCGATCGTAGAAATGAAGGTGTGAGGCGTAGTGAGACGTGTTTTATAGACCATGTCGCTTTTATACACCTACATAGAAGTACCCGGATGGACGCGCGCACGTCAAGAACCCGGATGTAGGCGCGGACGTCAAGAACCCGGATGTAGGCGCGGACGTCAACGAAATGCTAGTACCCGGATGGACGCGCGGACGTGAAGTACCCGGATGGACGCGCGGACGTGAAGTCCCCGGCTGGACGCGCGGACGGCGTCGAAAGCCTACTGTGGGTACCCCAATTCGATTGGCTGATTGTTCGACCGCTGATTGGTTCTTTTTCTTGACCGCTGATTGGTTCGGGCTGGGGAAAACCCGGATGTTGAAGAGGTCCCGGATGTTGAAAAGGTCCCGCATGTTGAAAAGGTCCCGAATATTCTAGTACATGCATTCCATACGTCTATGGTTTAAGGAAAAATTAGAACTCTTCTGTGTTCGGAGGTCATTCTGAAAACCGGAAGTGACACACGACCCACCAAACCACGTGATCTGCGCAGCAGAATGTTGAACACGAACGACGCACTAGTCCAGGCGGATGCTCCCTCACGTATGCTTCACATTGATACCTCACTCGATTCCATCGGACCATAAGTGGCCCACTTCGACCCCAAAACGTCTATTTCCATACCCCTTTTCCCGCAATTCCCTGTCTGCGCATGCGCAGAATGTTTAACACGAACGACACACTAGTACAGGCGGATGCTCCCTCACGAGAGCTTCAAAATAAGACCTCATACGACACCATAGGATCATTAGGGGCTCACCTAGACCCCAAAACGTCTATTTCAACACCCTATTCCCACAATTCCCTGTCTGCGCATGCGCAGAATGTTGGCAACGAACGATACACTAGTCCAGGTGGATGCTCCCTCACGTATGCTTCACATTGATACCTCATTCGACTCCATCGGACCATTAGTGGGCCACTTCGACCCCAAAATGTCTATTTCCATACCCTTTTTCCACAATTCCCTGTCTGCGCATGCGCAGAATGTTGAAAACGAACGACACACTAGTCCTGGTGAATGCTCCCTCACGAATGCTTCACATTGATACCTCACTCGATCCAATCGGCCCACTAGTGGCCCACTTAGACCCCAAAACGTCTATTTCCACACCCTTTTCCCACAATTTCCTGTCTGCGCATGCGCAGAATGTTGTCAACGAACGATACACTAGTCCAGGTGGATGCTCCCTCACGTATGCTTCACATCGATACCTCACTCGATCCCATCGGCCCACTAGTGGCCCACTTCGATCCCAAAACGTCTATTTCCATACCCTTTCTCTACTGCGCATGCGCAGAATGACGTCAGTTCCACGTCACTCCCAGCCCGTTGGATACTCCCTCACGTATGCTTCACATTGATACCTCACTCGATTCAATTGGTCCACTAGCGGTCCCTACAGATTGCCGAACATTCTCACGAAAACCCACGGTTTTGGGACTATTTTCGGTCCGCGGAAGCAGACCGCATCACCGCCAGACCGCATCACCACGGAGGAATACATGCCCCCAAGGTCACGCCCCATTCATCCAGACCGGAAGTGACATCATACCTGCGCACAACACTCCTGCGCACACCCCCCATGACCGCACCATTTTTTTCTGCGCATGTTGAGCTGGTGGCACCCCCTGGTGGATGCAAGAGTTACCTCCACCGGCAAAAGTTGGCTTTAAATCCTCTGCGGACGTCAAGTGCCCGGATGAAAGACACGGACGTCAACGAAAAAACCCCACATACACCTCACTACATGCAGTCGCCTCCTCAAGAACCTAATACATACCCGGATGCAGGCGCGGACGTCAAGTGCCCGGATGAAGACACGGACGTCAGCGAAATTCTGGGGAAACCCCCACAGACAGGTCAGTGCATGCATTCCTATCATGTTTCCTACCCTGGTTACGCCCGATTCACGCAGACCGGAAGTGACGTCATACAATTACCTGCGCATGCGCTGTGACGAGCCAAAAACTCGAAATCAGCTTTCTATAATACTGAGAAGGATTGATGGTCTAGACTTCAACAAGGAACACCATCCGGGGGGGAAGCATGCACACGCTGAAGCCAGGAGCCGAATACCCTTGGAATGGCCTTCCGAGTCCTAGAAATGTTGTTGCCGACAGCAGAGTTTGTCCGAGCCCATGCCGAAGACCCGACATCATGCCTGTCATTGGAAGGTACAGGAAGGCCAGGGATCATCCCGAGTAGATGTTGGCCACCAAGGATTTATCACCAAAGCCATGTGGGATGCCTTTAATCTCTTGGATATCTGTGATTCCCTGCTTGTGAGCAGTTGGGTGAATTACCGCGGTAATTTGAAGAAGCAACTCTCCGTGTGACCACCCCTGCGCTGGATAGTTCTTAAGGTGTGTAATGACAGTCCGACCAAAGGACACTTGGGTGTCAAGAAAACTGTATTGGAAATAAGACCGGCCTATCTGCGGTCTGGTCTCGGACAGATGTCCGCCTTTGGTGCTGCAGGTGTGAAGTGTGCAACAGACGAAAATTGACCGAACTTGTCTTGGTGAAAGATCTATTGTCGACACCTCGAACCGTTGGCTGAAACCCGTCGGAATTCGTGATTCATCTGCTGGGTTGAAGCCGTGACTACACCGAACGAAGAAGCCCTAGTGGTTGCTCAAGCTGTCTGTCGTGGACCGCGGGACTTGTATTACTGTCGCTTCACGGATGGAGAATGGCGTGCGATTCATGAAGTTATTAGGAAGAATTGAAGGCTGTAATTGGAGTGAGAAGACCCTGACATTCTCCTTGGTTGATGACCATCGCGAAACTCCGATAAGGGCAAGAACGACTAGATGAGGCGATTGTCTATACTTGAGGTTGTCGTCAGTTTAAGAAATTGGGTAGCATTTTCGTCCAGTTCTTAGAAGCATTACCATATATGGGAGTGACATCACCTTATCTATATAAAGGGAATGCGCTCAGCAAATTGTCACTATTGCTGAAATCTTGACAAATGCAGAGCAGGAGAGCTCTGATACAACAATTTAACCACAATCCGCGCTGTACCGTACTGGGAAGCCAGAGGCCTGATAGCATTCAGCCATACATGCATACTATTACGGAGGATTATACATTGTTCGCGGCTTCTTAGTACAATAAACACTGTAACTGTAACAGGGCCAAATAGACATTGACGGAAGATTACTTTGCTCATCTGCAGTGAATCAAGGGCGAAAGCGAATTCATTGTTGCACTCAGTATAGTGGAGCCATATCGTGCACAAAACTAGCCGAATTGTGCACTTCGAGGTGAAAGTATAAAACTTGGCATGATAGTAGCCAAGGATGTCTTGACCATTTTCTGATAAGGACTCACTCATTTTTTCCCCAATATGGCCGCCAAATTCAAGATGGCCGCCAATATAATGGTCAAATTCCAAGGTGGCCGTCAAATTTAAAATGGCGGCCACGATAGTGATCGAATTAATCGTAAATCATCGTAAAGGATTTATGTCTGTTTTGTGCCCTTAATGTAATGTGCTGAAGCCAAGCAAATAACATCTGCTACGAATAAACTTTGTCCTTCACGGTAAAATGACAGTCGTATTCAAGATGGCTGCCAAACGTACACATCATTTTTTTTTCTTACAGAATGGCCGCTAAACGTACACACAAAAGTAACACTAAATAATAAGACCTGCAGATCTACTGTGACCCATTATACAATATCGGATTTGACAGAATCGAAATGCCCCGTGGGGCTCCTGGGGTTGATCCGGGATGTCGTAAGAGGCGACTAACTGGGGCACCCGTGGCGTTCCCAGTGTGAAAAGAATAAGACCTGGCTCGTAGTGTTCCCAGGCGTAAGAAGGAATAGGACCCTACTCGTGTGGTTCCCGGGTGTAAAAAGGAATAGGACCCAAACGTCGTGATATATCTGAAATATTGTTGAACGCGACGTTAAATCATATTCACTCACTCACTCTGGTCCTGTGCCAACTGAATAAATATGTTATCATTGAGCGGAATGGGACATTGGGATGACACACAATTTTCTCCTTTCCAACAAACACAAATTTCACCAGGGTCAAAAAATTTGCAAATGTTTGGCACCGTGCCAGCTAGCATCGTGTCAAAGACGTCATGGAAATGCAGTGAGCGAGCGAGTGTTCCGTGGTGAAATTTGTGTTTGTTGGAGAGGAGAAAATTGACGCTAAAACTTGAATACAGGGGTGAACAACCGTAGAAAAAATGCAGAGTAAAATTTGTATATCACGTCTGGTGAAAATTGTAAAGCGAAATTCGAAGGGAAAGTGCCATTTTTTTACCTCCGTCGATCAGACGGAGGTCTAGGAGCGCAACGTGAAATCTCCCGTCAAATAATTGTCATATGGGGAACCCACGACTCATAGTATTTTCAATAGGGATTGTCATGGTTCCCGACGAAATCTTGAGGCACTTTTCTTGGACACAATTGAAATAATGGGGTTCCCCATTGCAATGCATTGCAGTGGGTCTTGCTTCTGTAGTCGGGTTCCACCTCAATCTCGAAACCAGAGCTATCTGGTCCTGTCCTCCCATCCACCGAGAGATTTAACATGGCGGCCCTCCAGCTTGTAGAGACGGACAATGCGATTTATTGCCGTTTTTCTGGTAAGTTTATTGTCGTCATTTGATGTCATTACAACTCAATGATTCATAGTACACCACCCGTCATTTCTATATATCGTAAAGTATTTGTCGGCTGATGATATGTCGAAGCCAACCAAATAGTCTAAGTTGTTGAGGTAACTTTGTTCACTGAAGATGCTATAACTAATAGTGAAATATACAGAATGAAATTGTCATCCCTACTCGGAGACCCAAAACCTGCGAGAGTCTGAAAAAACACAGTAGTGAGGACTGCTTGACGTTGATTGGTTGAACGCTAGATTCCCATCCGCGGCTATAAAAAGACGGGTTCAGCAGAGCAGCTGACACTTTCTGCCATACTTTAAAGATGCCATACCAAACACGCTCGAAGACCATCAGATGGCTTGTGAAGCACAGCGGGAGGGTAGACCTGTGAGTGTACTACAAGCCGAGGTCCACGACGCTGCAGAGGAAAGAAAATGTCTTGAAGGTGTCATTCGGAGGCTGAAAGATGCCATCCAGCGACGGAATCTAGAGCTGCGGGAATCATCCAATACAATTGTGGAAGCTTCAATCTAACTCACAAGATACGGGGATCGGATGAAATTTCTCAACGACAGAATTAAAAGATTATAAGACCAGGTCCAACGCTGTGTATGCAAGACGGGGCTAGCTATGTAGCCTTTTCCCCATGCGGTCATCTTTGCCTATGTTTGGAGTGCTTACCAAAGCTGTTATGTGTTGCATTACCAGTACCACAGGTACTTCTATCTACCGTTCTATGTTCCACCCCCCAAAAAGGGTTGGGGGTGGAACATAGAACGGTAGATAGGAGTACCTGTGACCAGTACAGCCCTGCATGCATTTGGCGATGAAATGTCCACTATGCCGTCACCACGGAGAAATGATCAGGAGGATCTACAGAAACTAAACTATCAGGTTTGAGATTCCAAAAGTCCTTTCAGGGCTACCTTAATGTTCCGAAAGAGAGACTTTCTTTCAGAAGCACAATAATTAACACCAGCTCCCACACAATAGACTAATTGTGATAAAGAACAACACCATCCGATGAGATGAAATATGTTTTATTCTCATAACAGTAATACGGAATATTACAACAGTAAATCGCCCTATTCAACAATAATAGGGAATATCATACAACAGTAAATCACCCCTTTTCAACATTACGGGGCCAATTATAAAGAATATTTAATTGTAATAGTAAGTTATGGCCAATTTTCTTACACAATGTATATACATGAGTAAATGATACACTTTCAACATTGCGAGATATTATGGATAAGGACACACGCAAAGTACAGTTCAGTTCACAAATGCAGCTTACATTTTAAATTGATATAGCTACGCACCTCCGCCTGGAAACGGGGGTCATCCCGGCTAGGTTTGGTAGCCAAAAAGTTTTCAATGCAGCTTCCGGTGAAATCCTCACGTACACGGAGTCGAAACGCCTGCTCAGCATGCAGTTCCCGTACATTCTGTAAGGCTCCTTCTAGGATGGTCCTGGGTACCGGGTGTACGCAGGTATGCTCATCCTTACGATTACGCGTCGCACATCCCACAAAGTCGAAGATCCTACTAATATCCATTGTTAATTTTTCCAGGTAAGCGGTTTTATACACTTGGTATAAATGCTCTGCAATCTCCGCTGTTAAGATCACCAACACTTCTGAGGTGATAGTTTATAGTTTACGCCAGGCCGTTAGGTGTAAGGTCTCGCCTACAATCAATGGCCGCCAGATGTGGACCGCCATATCATACTGGCAGGCCCGTATGTGCATTAACGGTTGACCGTTGTACATAGTGTAGCTGAGAAATATTGAGCCATGGATGTATATACGGCTCCCCTCTCTGGCCGCAGCCCCGTTGAATGTCTCCGTTGCTGGAAAAGATGAGATCAGTTGTGTCCAGGCGATCGGAGAAAGTTCAATATGTCTCACAGCTCACTTTCCTTTGGGACGGTGTCTAGTGAGATGCGTTGGTTGCCATCGATGGTCAGTGTTACATTAGGCGATTGTGTCATCGCCGATTAGCGGCATTCATCGCCTGGTTGATAATGGCATCACCGCTGGTATTTGACGTCAGTGATAAAGGTTGGTGGGTTTGGTCTCATGCCTGATTAGAGGTTCGTAGAGATCAACTCCCATGGCGATGGTTAATGGTTCGATCTCGATAGCTCTCGAGTCCATCGCAGCATCAGTAACGACACTATAGTCTGGCCGCGAGTGGGTGGTGGTGCTGTTGGTGGTAGTCTCGCGAATGGTCAGTGGTGCTGATGATGTAAAGTGCTTGACATCGATGGCTAATGGTCCACTCTTTGATAGCGGTGTCCATTACAGCATCCATAACGGCACTTTTGTCAGGCTGTGGATGGGTGGTGGTGCTGTTGGTGGCAGTCTCCGGTCTGGTCAGTAATGCAGATAATGTAAAGTTGTTGACAACCGCGTTGATTGCAGCGGTATAATCAGGGTGCTCATTGTCGGTGTACACCGCCGGTATAGTGTAGTCAGGATTCATGGTGCTGTGTGACAGGGCTACGCCTCAACTTTCGAAAAACTGAACACATTGTTCAGAATTCCGTCCCTTTAATAGCCATCGGCGTGGAGAAATGACGTAATGATCTATAAATAGCGATGATGTCATGACCCATAAATAGAACCGGGAGTTTCCCGATAAAATCCCCGAGAAAATATAGCACTAGACGCCCTCGATCCATAAATAGAATAGGGGATTTCCAGCAAAATTTCCCGACCCAGAGGTGACGTCATGATCTATAAATAGAATAGGTTCCCGGCAACAAATTTACCCCGACATAGAAAGATGACCTACAAAGCAGGGATTTCGTGGGGAACCTTATTAGTAGAATCTTTAGAATAACCATCATTAGGCCTGAATCTTGATGATGGTTTCATGCTTCTTGTAATCCCATCACTCTGCGCTGGCCATTGAACTTATTATTGTTTCATTGGATTAAATGAAGTATGAAAACGTCATCAAGATCCTGGCCTTTTGTTGTTCAATTGAGATGTCCTGTAATAGTAGGTTACGCAAGCGTCATGCAATGATTACTGCAGAAACTGCAGAAACAGAAACACTCTTGAGGATATTTGCAGAGGATACAGTGACTTCAGGCTAATTTGTGGCCGCCATCTTGAATTCTGGCGGCCATCTTGGGAAATAACGAAGACACCAATGGCTAGCATCATGCCAAGTTTTAGGCTTCTGACACAAATCAAACAATGAACTATGTTAATTTCAGTATTTGGCCATTATTATGGCGGCCATCTTGAATTTGGCGGCCATGTCGGAAAACAATTGTGTAGGTCCGTATCAGAAGTTGTTCAGGTCATGATTGGCTAATACTATTATGCCAAGTTTCGTGCTTTTACCATATTGCTCTACTAGTATTGGCAAATGTAACTGAAAGTTATACGTGTGTCATTGTTTGGAAGGTGTTCATGTAATCGAATCTTGCACAAGTTTACTTATGGACGGCCGCGTTCACTTGCTGACATCCAGTACCAGTATACTCGTGTCGCAAGCCAGGGCCTATCCGATATAATCTTGAATATCCGAGACACATATGACATTAAAACTCTCATCTATGCTTACTGAACACTGAGCCGTGCCGTGAGGGACGCCGCCATGCCGTGGGATCATCGTACCACCATAACTCACGCCATGCCGTGTGGGCCGTGACTGAAGGTTCGTCGACGCAAACGGAAGGTTGCTCTGATTGTGTGTTATGATGCGCACATGGTATCCATCTGGACACAAGTCCACAATGACATCAGCCCTTCGGACATCAGCCCACCAGGAAAAGAGCCATGCATCTATGCGTATTTCAATTCTGGACAAAAGCCCAACTTAGTGTTTTGAGTTGGAAACCTTTCGTGGCATATTTTTATATTATTTGATCAGGAAGATGAAAAGCTGAACAATTCATGAAAATATTGTATTATTATTTAGCACGATATACGTGAGTGAGTGAGTGAGTGAGTGAGTGAATAGGGTTTAACGTCGCTTTCAACATTTTTGTTCAGCTATATCACGACGGAAAAGGGAAGGGAGGGGAGGGGGGGGCGGGGGTACCTACTTGTAACAGATAAGATCTAATGCTGCCATTTTATAGTGCTGCCCCACCGAAATATCTTGCCGTAGGTAGACATGACACCCCACTCAGTCACATTATACTGACACCGAGCGAACCAGTCCTTATTCTATCCTCTTAATGCTGCGCGTAAGCAAGGAAGCAACAAGTCCCATTTTTTAAGTCTTTGGTATGACCCGGCCTGGGATCGAACCCAGTACCTACCGCTCACAAGTCCGACGCTCTAACCATTAGACCACCGCATTGCGGTTAGCACAATATAATAAGAATATATCTAATATTTGTATACAAATGAATGAATAAATAAATAATTTCATGTAAAAAATTGTAGAAATTGAGAGAATGTAGTATAATGGTCATTCAGCATGTTGTAACCTCACACTCGTAGTTCATCATTTTAGCCTTCTAGAGCTAATCCCTTGAGTATTAGGGTATTTAATCAGCCTTCCTTTGTGGACGACGGCAGAATATTGAAAGTAGAATTTGACGCTTATAGTTTACCGATATAAAAGGAAACATGGTAAACTATTGTCACTCCTCAGTCAACAATTCCATTGCTAATTTCAATATCTATTGTTAAATCAGGTTTTGAATCCAACTTCGACACTGGAATATATTGTGCTGAATAATAAAATAAAAATATTATGAATGAATATGTTGTTGTTCTTTCCTTCCTTTTCCCAAAACTGATCAGTCGGTTGCCCGCATAATACAAAGTTGGTAGGCTTATATCCGGATTGGTTAACGACCGGAGGGCTCCTGTCTTGGTGAGTTCATGTCCAGAAGGTACACCTTTCTTCAACCAGATTGTCACCCAGGGTTGGGCCACTGGGAAGGTACGCAACATTAACGCTACACTAGCCGTAAGTACGGAGCCGTAAAAAGGACATGGTAAAAATAAATTTTACTATGTCCCTTTTAACCCTATCTGGCCTGGGCTTTTTGGGACCTGTTGTGGCCTGGAGGGGGGGGGGGGAGGGCGAAATGGCCCCCCTAATTATTTTTCTTACCCCTTGAGCTAGGGGGCTGAAACTTACCACACTATACCCCTGGATCAAGCTCTACCAGAAAATGTAAAAAAATTCAAGATGGCTGCTTTGATGACGTTACAGTGACGTCATTTTCAAAAACGGCATTTTTTGGTCGACTTTGCAGTCAGATTTTCCGAATTTTTTATTTTTGAAATTTCTCCGCAAAAACTGCACGATAAATTAGTAAATATTAATGTGATGTGAAATAAAATAGTTTTTGTCCGCTTTTCATCGCGGAAAAGCAAAAATTTTGAAGAAATATGACAAAAACATCACTTTTCTGGGATCTCGCGTGGCCGCCATCTTGAATTGTCCCATGATCCTCTGCTCGGGGGGTTTTGCGAATAGGCTCAAAATGACCCCAATATGATAAACTATAAAGTCACGGAGTTTCAGCGCTCCATTTTTTGTCGTTCCGGAGATAGCACAGAAAGTTTGATAGGGGGGGCCATTTCGGAGACTTGGTGCGGGGATTACTGCGCGGGGAAAGTGTGTTTTCACTTACTACTCTGAAGGCACTTGGTATGGCATTTGGATACAAGATGTACGGGAGATCCAACTCTTCGAAACAATGTCATTCTTTGCATCAATAAGCGGAATACCGGTAAAATTCCATTTGAATCCAACATCCTATTTTCCACAATGTGGGTAAACCGCCACAATTATGTCCGTATATCAGAACATTTTATTACTCAATTTTCTAGAAATATGTATTTAATCTGCGAAGGTCTTAGATATTGCTTTTTTTGTTTCTACACGTCTTTCTTGCTTCAGTTTTCAGAATCACATAACCACTGTTGGTTACATGTCTATAGCCGAAAATCAAAAGTGCATTCATGTGGAAGTAGGTTGAAAGCTACTGGTAAGTATACATTAATATATTTCAAAAGTGTCTATTTTTCTACTTTCTATGGTATCTATTACAATGTGAAAGAATATCCCCCGTCTAGCCACAAATACCATACTATGAGTAGTGAGAAAACGTGAGTCCGGTGTCACCTGGGAGAGAGGTAGGAGAAGGAGAGCTAGGCGACTGGTAGCAGCTGTTTCAATAATACATTGGCATGCACAACAAATCGATATAATCAGTCCTGAGAAGGATTTAGAATAACCAGTCCAATCTAATCACAAAACCAGTACACAGAGTTCATGGACGTGATAAGTATAAGGGGAGGTAAATCATGTCTAATACAACGAGTATACGCGACTTAGCTATATGCAAGTGATACTCAAGCTACCTTATTTCTATCACTTTAAAACAAAGACGTAATTGAACACGTTAGTGGAGTAAAACTGACGTCATCAGTATGAGTTATAGGCATGGAACCATGGTAATGGATGCCTTAAAACAAAAGGTTTAATCAGCATAATGACATCATCATTCCGGGGGTAGCCCTATAACACGGAAATGGTAATAGATAGAGGTGTGAAACATTCCCGATGTATACCTTATAGCAAAGTTCTTCCGGGTTACGTCATAATGATGTAATCGCGGTGATGACTGCAACGGTGGTGACCAAGTATAACACGCGTCCTATGCTGAGATGACATAGACGTGTAGGTAAATGGAGAGAAACCCCGAGTAAAATGTCACAATAAAGTCATCAAACCGAAAGTAGATATCATGTATGTATCGAGTGGGCAACTCGAATTCTTGGAACGACCGTCAAGCGCATCCCATCGTCACTACTCTTGCTTTATCATGATGGAAGGAGACTACGATAGCAATTCGGATAAGTGTATTAAATTATGCGTAGACCAGGCTTGAGATTTAGTGAAGCAAGTAGCGCGTCAGATTGATGAAAGGAGACAAGACCAACCTTCAGCCCAAGATATCGATAAGAGAAATTTAACTGTTAATCCGGGTGTTGAAGGGGTTAAAATGGCTACGATGACATCCATATGACCGGCTCAACAAGTTGTAGAGCGCGGTAGAGCAGAACACGATAGACAATGTCAAAAAGTCAGGATTCAACAGTCATCTATACCCGTTAAAAAGAAAACGTAAAGTGACACCACTCAAGGGTCATGCGGAGTTACCTATTCAACATGTGAAGGGCAATGGATCGAAAACTTTGTAACCGGTAAGGATATATTAGATTGAGGTTGATGGTGGTGACGATATACGGTTGCTCTCTATTTGTTCTGATTCTATATTGACACTAGAATATCGATAGTATACATATATATCTCCTGCATGACTATGATATAACGCTTTGTTAGCTTCAATTATGGCGAAGAAGCATCAGTTATTCTACTTATATTATGTCTCATACATATGCGGTATGTTGTACGACAGTCTCCTAATTAGATGTTTCACGTAGACATATGAAATTAATCCGCGGAGACTAAGTCAAATTCTGATACGCAGATGATGCTATCGGAGTCACAGTGCGATACAATCAACATAGCTTACATCATTCATTTACGATGAAAGTTGCCGGACATACTGGAAGTGGAAAACCAGTGTGGATAGATTATTTAGAGTTATTCCGTGGACTCGATAAATATATTGGCAAAGAGAACCATATACTGCTAAGGCAAATGGCAGTCCATATTCGAGGATATGTGAAGGCGAGTTTCTAGTATAAAGTTTGTGAAAGGTATACCCTTGCATCTGGAAGATGACGGCTATTTTGATCCTGCTGTAAACGACGTAATAATAATCGATGACTGAAACCAAGCAATATACACGAATTTCAGATCTGTTTACCAAAGGATTTCACCACGCCAACTTATCTGTTATTTACAAAGTTCATACTTTACTCGAGCGGGAAAAGGCCACCAGGGATGTCCAGTAACCTAATCGATGAGCAACAAATTTGGTTATTAGGTCATGGTCAGCACCCAATTCATATTGTGCATAATTTAACAGAATGAGAAACACAACATATTTGGACCAAGTACTGCCCATATCTCTCGAACGAAGTACCAGGGCGCATCCGAAAATGCCCTCTTACTTTAGTGCGTGATGTGCAAATCACCTTGAGTGGTAACTCAATATATTCTCTCCCAAGTACAAAATGGCTGGGTGCGTGAAATCACACTTTACTGTAGTCCATGGGCCAAGACCCCAAATTTAACCGATCGGTACCACTCGAGGTGGCAAATTCTAGTAATGCTTTTCGAAGAGGTAGATGTATGTGGATGGTATCCATATGTGATAACCGTTGCAGATCGGTAGCTTAACGGTAGCAAAACACACTTTCTTAACCCCACCCTTGCTCGTACTCCGAACGCAAAGAATGGGCGCAGGGGAATGGTTCCTCGGATATATTAGTTATTTCTGTCGCTGAAGAGCTGAAACTTCACACATTTTGTTGGCAGGGCCTAGTCCATTAGCACAAGTTAACATACCTTAATATTACCGTTGTATAATCTCATAGTGACGTAATAACATGTGGCAGCATTTATTGTCGAAATTTCGGTTGCTTTTCCAAATGGTTTTTCCGATTCTGCTGGCATCATGTGACGTATCAACTTTGATAAATGTTCTTTGAAGAGGTATTTGTATGTAGATCTTGCCCATATGTGCTAACACTTGCAGATCAGTAACGTAGTGGTAGTTATGGTACACTTTCTAAACCCTCTCCCATTACTTTTTGCTCCCACATTTGGGGGGGGAGGTATGATTTCTTGGATATTTTAATTATTCCTGTTGCTAGAGAGTTACAACTGATCACCACCTGCATATGAGGTATTCGCCTTCTGTAAACAAGTTAACGGGGTTTGAAATGATAATTTTTATGACGTCAAAGTGACGTCATAACATGAGTAATCATTTATTTTTAAATCTTTCCATATTTTCGAAACATTTTGCTAGTAAATTTTCAGGTAACAGATTCGGTTCATTTTTTGTAAGGGGTATTTGCATGCAAAATACATCCATCTGGGAGAGCCGTTGTATATCGGTAGTTTATGGGTTGTTATAGTACATTTTCCGGACCCTACCTCTTTCTGTATTCTCAACCCAATTTTGCAGGTAGGGTATGGTCCTACCGTTATTTCCATTATGGTTAGATAGCTGAAAAGTACCAACCTGCACCTCCATGACCTTTTTTTATTGAAGTATCTATTGAAACCTTCACCTGATGCTATGATGACGTCATCGCGACTGAATAATAATGATGATAATTTTGGAGTTATTTTATTTTCTCATTTTTACTTGAACCAAATGAAGTGGTAAATCCTGTTATGTTTCTTTGAAGACCGTAAGCGGCCAAACAGTAGCCGTATGGAAGACATGGAGAAGGACAATTAAGGAAATATTCCGAGATATTGCGATATTTCCATTGATTCTCATCCTAACTACCAATCGTCTTTCCTATCCGTATCTTCTCACCAAATTTTGTTCTTCTGTCATTATTGGTATGAATCAGACGAAATGGAATTTTCCTCTTAATCTACCATATTCGGCCTCCATACTTTTGTTACAGTTGCAATTAACTTTGATGAGTACAAATACTTTCTCAATTTACAAATGCTACAGCATATGGCCACCCTTTATGATGAGCTAATGTTGACCACCTTAGAATTTGCATCGTTTTTAAGACGTTACCCTTTCTTTCCATCTTAGCCACCGATTGTTTGCTAATCCAGGTTGGTCAACGTGGTATCCCAGCAAATTTTGTGCTTTAGTCCTGCAAACGTGTTGAACGGGTAATCCACTCGATGGTGCCAACTGCAAATTTGTTTCATAGCCAGAGATGGCCATATGTGTTGGATGTCTGTATTTGAAATGCGATGTTTGCTTCTTATAATTTTGATACCACTATTACCTCTGGGCATTATCCAGTGAAAGCTGCTGCCTGCTGGGAGCGGCATAAATGCATGCCCAGTGGCCTCTTTCAGAGATTGCAAAAGATAGAAATGCAGAAATCCTATACCACCTACATCGTCTCCAAACACACATGATAGACCTACTGATGAATCGGATGGTGGCAAAATATCCAGGAAACCAACAAGGTGATTCCTTGGTGACTCCAGCCCCGCTACCAGGCCATTCCCTCCCTCTATCTCTTCTACTTTCGAGAGCCCTAGCAAACGGCTTTTTCGAACGTAAATAAGTCATTGATGACGTCGCCTACTCTGTCAGCCAATCAAGTGATTCGCTTTGCTTTGATCAAAGGTCACAAGGGTCCGGCGCTGAGGTCGAACTGCCAGTGTGCGTCATTCCGGATCTCAGCCAGACAGAAGCGCCACAAGACCACTCCACAGTTAGCTGTTTAAATGAATGTCAACTGGTCTCATGAGTGGTAAGGTAGACCATGGTATTCGCGATGAGGATTCGTACCTGGATGTATAACTTTGGTCCGAAAGAAAACGAATATGTTAAGGGAACCATGCATACGTGGTAACGTCATCATAGGCTCCGTCATCAATCGGATTGACGCCGATACTCGATAGTGAAATGCTGCAAACCTGAAACTGGACTAACAGGCTGTGCCCCTGCTCTACTGGGATGGTTGCTGAAAGGGAGTATCATATATCCTGCTAACATCTTTGGTGGAACATGAAAAATGTCAGCGTTGATGCAGAGAGTATGCCTACATCGTCAGCTGCAGGGACGGATAGTTCGATAACAATGTTCAGAAATTATTTCACTTCCATTCAAACTAACTGCCCATATGCCATTATGATGAAATGCTTTACCTAAAAATTAGGCACATGGATGACCAGGCAGTTTGGAAATATTGTTTCGAAGTTGAATGTAGCTAAATCCTTTGAAATCGTGTCTGTGACAGGTTTAGCTCTTCAGATAACCATATACCATTATATAGATGATGAATGGTCCCTGCACCATTAAAACTCCAGAATCATCACACCAACCTGCCCTAATTACACATTTTCCTGCATACAGTCATGACCTGTTCTGGAGAATTGTGATGGTGAAACTATCGTGTATAACCCTCAGGGAATTTCTGCATCAATAATCGAAAGCCCTTATTCACAAGACACTAATAACTCGAACTTCTACACAGGAATAGCAAGGTAGTATTTTATGCAAGGAAATTTGACAACAGTTTCGAATGATGCTGAAATTGGAAACATCATGATGTTCGTTTCATATCATCAAATCTGGTTAAACGTTCAAATGGGTCATATACTAAAACCTCCATACAGCTTTATCATTACTGTTGACAATTGTCGATTCCGAATTGGTTCAATAGTTGATACCGGTATCCATTTTACATCACATACCATGCAATTATGGTTAGAAACGATTTCCAGCTGACAAAACCGGTTAGACGCATTTTATTGAATTGAACAGAATAGTCTCCTGATTTGAATTCTTTGTGGCTTTGGTGGTTAAATCTTATACAATCCCTTTGTCCCTTTCGTTCACTGACTGTACCCTATTTAATACCACACCGAAACTCGGTGGTAAAGTAACCTGAGTTTGTCTACGTTGAAAACTTGACACGAACATCGCCTGTGCTTTCAATCGCCCACGCTGATGTTAGCAATCTACTCCTGCCACATATTCGATATTCTACTCCTACCAACAAGATTCTGGTTCCGTTCTTAACACACATTCAAGTTCTCACGCTGGGGCGAGATATTACCAAGTTGCCAGTATGTATTTGGAATGGACACTCAACAATCATGATACACGTTGCACAAGAAATGTACTCTATGTCGAGTAGAAATTGTCAACAAAAAATAGTAAAACTAGATCGACAGTTTATTATTACGCAACACTACCACGAGTTAAATTTGCTCTCGCTCTCCCATCGTTTGGCATGTTTTTGCATCGAAGAACCTACTATTATTTAATCGATGAAATATTATCATTTAGATATAATATTCACCCCCAAATGGCAAATAACACCTCCAACTCACACTTATAATGAAAGAGATATAAGACAAGTATATATGTGTTACTTCGGCGAGATACGATGATATAATTAAACGCTTTAACAGTTTATTTAGCATTTTATCATAGCATAGGACTAAAATGTATAGGGTATAATCGTTTAGCTCTTTAGACAGATTTAAAGAAAATATCTGGTGGGCCATACCCCGTCATCCTCAACGTTTGGCTTGGAGTAAGGATAAGGCCAGGTTTCATAAAACGAGCTATAATTACCATATACGCCACTGAACTTCAAAGGTTATAACCTATGGGTAACAATCACATAATAATACCACTTTAGGAAACATTGACGGAATCTGCTACCTCAAATGGCACCAACTGAATATGAAGTATGTATTGAAAATGCACTGAACGGTCGGCAAAAACTGATTTTCCGTTTTATGACGTCATAGTGACGTCCTCAAGGGATTTTGTTAATTTATCTTTACTGGTTTCTATAAACCAGGACCTCAGCGTAGTGAGTGGAAAATTTCAGCCCTCTAGCAGCAAGAATGATAAAAATATGCGACGAACCATAACCCACCCCCCATATTTGGGTTAAAAATGGGGACGGGGTAAGGTTCCGAAAGTGTGCTATAACTACCCATAAGTTGCCGACCTGCAACTGTTAGCACATATGGCTAACATCTACATAGAAATACCTCTTCAATGAACATGAATCAGATCTACTATACAAAGTGGTACCAGCAGAATTTGAAAAAATCAATTTGAAAATGGACAAAAAAGAGACAATAAACTGCTCACTGGGTTATTACGTCACTGTGACGTCACCAAATGATTATGTAACATAATGTTTGCATCTTTCAATAGCAGAGTACCTATGCCCGAAGTGTGCGAAGTTTTAGATCTCTAGAGGGAAGTATAAGAAAAATATCCGAGGGACCATACCCAACCCCTCAAGTTTGGATTTAGAACTGGGAAAGGGGTAGGGTTGAAAAGGCGTGATATACTACCCTTAAGCTACCGTTCTGCAACGGTTATCACATATAGATAACATTTACAGACATATACCTCTTCAAAAAACATTACTAGAATTTGCCACCTCAGGTGGTACCAGTTTCGACTCTGGCCCATGGACTACTGTATCAATGGGTCATAATCAGCACCCAAGTCATATTGTGCACAACGCGCCTTTAACAGGATAAGAAACACAACATACTTGGACCATGTACGGCTCATATCTATCGAACGAAATACCATGCTCGTCCGAAAATGCCCTTTTATATTAGTGCGTGATGTGCGTAAGTAGTACATAGCGCGTATTAACCCTCCCATTGACCGTTGACCTCAGAAATTTGCATATCACGTGACAGAGGTCAAAGGTCAACGAGTGCACTTGAGTTGACCTGTATCCTTTCATCTTGTCTTTGACCTTGGATCATGTTTAGACATGTTAGGACTGGGGTCTTTCCCATCACGTGCGGTATGACGTCATTTCCGGTCTGGGTGAATGGGGCATGTACTGACCTGTCTGTGGGGTTTTTCTTTACAATGTCATGCACCTTCGTGTTTTTTCGGTGAGGTGCGAAGGGTACGTCCGTGTCTTTTCGATGAGGTTCGTGGGAACATGATAGGCCATGTACTGACCTGTCTGTGGGGTTTTTCCCGCCAGAATTTCGCTGTCGTCTGCTTGGGCTGGGGGTTGTCACGTGCCGAACACCTGGCTCCCCGAATTGCAACAATGTTGCACGTTCGCTACAATGCTGCGGCGACCGTGAACACCTGGTCTGGCGTCTGCGTGAGTGAGCTCACGTGCCGAACACCTGGCTCCCCGTGATCAAGGCATGTCCAGACTTGTTCTGGGTTGTGCAGTTCTGTCATGCAGAGGACGAATACTAGGAATGCATACTAAATCTATATTACCATTTATGGGATGCATGTACTGACTTGTATTTGGGGTTTTTCCATCACGGGGAAAAAGGGGATTTCCCTTTGACATCGATGGTGCTGCCCTCTAGAGGCAGCGTGGGTGCATGTAAAATTTCTTCACATATAAAATACGGAGCACGGACTTTACCCTAGAATATACTCCTATCGACTCTATTCCAAAGGGCTAATATCGGTCCCCGGGCTTATCGGGATGAGAGAGGTAGGATGGGGGAGTGGGTGTATGTAAATTTAGGATTTGTCCCGAAAATATAAAAAGCGAAACACGGACTTTACCCTACAATAGGGGAAAACTCCTATCAACCCTATCTCAAAGGGCTAATATCGGGCCCTGGCTTACCGGCGCCTGCTGAGAGAGGTAGGGTGGGGGAGTGGGTGCATGTAAATTTAGGATTTGTCCCGAAAATATAAAAGGGGAACACGGACTTTACCCCTACAATAGAGGAAAACCCCTATCAACCTTGTCCAAAAGGGCTAATATCGATCCCCGGGCTTATCGGGGTCTGCCTATCAAGTCATGGGTGGGTGCATGTAAAATGAGGATTTGTCCCGAAAATATAAAAAGCGGAACACGGACTTCACCACTACAATAGAGAAAACCCCATATCAACCTTGTCCAAAAGGGCTAATATCGGTCCCGGGCCTATCGAAGTGTGGGTGCATGGGTGGGTGCATGTAAAATGCGGATTTGTCCCCGAAAATATAAAAAACGGAACACGGACTTTACCCCTACAATAAGGGAAAACTCCTATCAACCCTGTCCCAAAGGGCGAATATCGGTCCCTGGCTTATCGGGGTCTGCCTATCAAGTCATGGGTGGGTGCATGTAAAATGCGGATTTGTCCCCGAAAATATAAAAAGCGGAACACGGACTTTACCTCTACAATAGGGGCTTGTATTATACAATATACGGGAAAATGCCTGTATGGGGTATGGGGGGTGGTAATTTTTGTTTGTGAGTGGGATCCGACTGGACTAATGTATCGTCCGTTTTCATCATTTTGCGCTGGCCGTACTATAGAAAGCAGGCATTCTGGGGATTCGTGGAGGTTTGTTGAGTGATTGAGGGCCCATACCTGGTCAAATGGACCGTGTGGGGTATCAGTTTTACATCCGGGTCCTCATCTTACATTTAGGAGTAGTATAGAAAGCAACAATTTTGGGGCCCCGAGCTCCGAGCTCCGAGCTCCTGCCTGCCTCATCCCCGAGCTCCGAGCTCCCGACTACTCCATCCCCGAGCTCCGAGCTCCCGTCGTTACGCCTTAACGCCCTAGCATAACGCCTTGACGCCATGATATACACAAATGAAAGAAAAACAACAACATCAAGGATGAGAGATGAGAGAACAACAACAACAACATGTTTTTTTCATATGGTTTATTTTCCCCTCCAGTACATCATACCCACGCTGGGGGAGCCGCGTTGGGTAGGTTTACAATTCAAGTAGACTCTTGTCCAATCAGAGGCCGCCAGTTGGCGCTGTATCAGTCATATTCGTTCTTGTCCGTTACTGTGTTAGATGTATTCTCGGCTGCTCTTGTCCAATCAGAAGTCGTCGTTTCAGAAACTTTCATCTTTGCTCGGTGTGACCTAATCGTCGTCGGGCAAGCCTGGATATTGTTTGGGCAGCATGTCCTGAAAGAGTTGTTTGCGCATCCTAATCGCATTTTCCCGGGCCTCAGTGGGTGGTAGCCCCATATCCTCTTCCAAGTGACGCTTGGTCTTCACGATGGACCTGTGCGTGGGGTCGCCTTTCATTTCAAGCGGTAGTAAGGTACACTGTTCATAGATCGTCATGGCTGTTTTCCTGATGCAGGGGCGCATTTGGGTGTACGCCTGTTGTAAGTTATCCTGTCTGGCGTTCTCGATCGCTGCAGCATGAGTATTGATAGCTGCGGTCACAATACGATCCCAGAAGGAAGGTTCTGCCTCACTTTCCTGGTATGTAGGCTGACTATCTGAGTTGAAGCTCTCCGTATCAGTATATAGACTCTCAGCAATCTCACTTTCCTGGGATGTAGGCTGACTATCTGAGGTCAAGCTCTCCTTATCAGTAGATAGAATCTCATCAATTTCTGTATCGGCTTCTTGTGCCTCGGAGTCTTCAATCCCATGTATATTTTTCTCGTGTCGCATCATATCGTAACGTCTGGTGAACGTGCGTTGGCACTCAGAGCAAGTATAAGCCATATTGATGGTTGAACGTCGACTGTGCGTGTTTTGGCAATACACTTGCTTTTATAGACAGTAACGCCCGTCAACGCTTAGCTTAACGCTTCAACGCCCTGGTGAACTAGCTCAGAAGCCCTGATTTTCATGGAATTGCCACCAATACATCGAAATGCAGTGACGCCCGTCAACGCCCATCGTTGCGCCTTAACGCCCGTCTCAACGCTCGTCAACACCCGTCGTTACGCCTAAACGCCCGTCTCAATACCTTAACGCCCTATCTTTACGCCTTAACGCCCGTCTCCGCGCCTTAACGAGCGATAAAGGGCTTTTGGAGGCCGATTAACCTTTGAACTCTGAGTTCACTTTCGGTCACGTGACCTGAAGTGACCTTTGACCAGGTGACCGGAAGTGATCTTTGACCCTGCGCTGCTCGGAAGTGACGTCATCGTACGCAGGCGCACACAAATATTCCACCACTACCACCACCACCACCACCGCCACCACCAGGCGTTGACGGGCGTCAACGCCCGGTGGTGGTGGTGGGAGCTCCCGTGTGGCAGAGCTCTTGGATCGGAGCTCTTGGAGCTCAAAGCCTGTGGAGCTCAGAGCTCGGAAGTGACATTTGCATATGACCTCTGTGAGGTCACTTCCGCTTCCGTTCACGTGACCGGAACTGACCTTTGACCCCTGCGCGCAATTTTTATCCGGTATTTTTAGCGCGCGCAGGGGTCAAAGGTCAGTTCCGGACACGTGAACGGAAGCGGAAGTGACCTCACAGAGGTCATATGCAAATGTCACTTCCGAGCTCTGAGCTCCACAGTCTTTGAGCTCCAAGAGCTCCGATCCAAGGGCTCTGCCACACGGGAGCTCCCACCACCACCACCGAGCGACGCCGGTCAACGCCTGATGGTGGCGGTGGTGGTGGAATATGTGTGTGCGCCTGCGTACGATGACGTCACTTCCGAGCAGCGCAGGGTCAAAGGTCACTTCCGGTCACCTGGTCAAAGGTCACTTCCGGTCACGTAGCCAGGTGCAGGGGCAATCGACCTCCAAGCCACATCCTCGTTAGGCCTGGTTTGGAAGCGTTAAAAGGTGGGGCGTTGGAAGTATTGAGGACAGACGATTAAGCGACGGGTGAGCAGGCGTTGGACAGGCGTTAAAACGGCTGGCGGGCGGTGGGCGTCACGAACGATCTTCGATGATGGCTCAATCCATGGTCGAGCTCGGCGCCATTCACCAAGGGTGATGATGATGGCTGATCAAGTCCCCTTTCCGGAGATTCTTTTATTCGGCATAGAATAGACTATGGCTCCGTTTTGCGGCCACCGGTTGTCGCAAAACCTTCAACCCAAATCACTTATATGTATATATTTTCTGAAAGAGCATGATGAAACTATTATTTTAAGATATAACACTGCTATGTTATAGAAAAATTAAACTCGAACATTCTCCTCCATGCTTGCTTCATTTTCCTAGAAAACCCCTTAAAAATGTCGAAAAATGGTCAAATTCGGCTCAATTTTCAGAAAAATCTGTAAGAGCGATTTCAATTAAACTTCTTACTCACGTTCCCTGGTCCGGTCTCAACTTAAAAAGGCAAAAAAAAGGGGATGTTAACCTAACCGTTTTTTGTCAGATTTTCTTTCCGTAAATGAGTCCCGATTTTTAGGCACACCCAAGGGGCATAACTGAGGCAGGACAAACTTTACTCCATGATCCCGATCAGCGTGTAGACGAAGCCAGCGCTCGATTTGTACGTACTCGTTTGCAGCGTTGATAATGCTGAATAGGATGGCATTATAGATATAAGCTATTAAGAAGACAAGAAGAATTATGATGTAGCAGAACAAGGGCAGTCTATCGTATTATGAAATTAGAGAGGGGCCATTACTACGAAACTGCGGAGGGCCACCTTAAGGGGGCAGGATGTTTTTTACGAAATTAATTATTCACATGTATCGTAATCTCAGAGTGTTTGCGAGTATGGCGGTATACAACACTTGCCAGTTATACATATTATTTTGGGAAATCCGACCGATAACTTTCCCCCTACCCCATCTTTGTTTTGATCAATTTTACCAATTCTAGCAGGATTTTCGAGAACAAAACTCAAAATTAACCTATTTCTTCTTAATATTGATCATCCATTCGGCAATATGAAGGCCGTGGTTACTTTTCCGCTTTCCAATGATAGCAGAAACGCAGGAAAATGCAAATAAGCGATGTAACCAAGTCAAACTATTGGTAATTTTGCACTCAATTTTCTCTTAGAAACATGGGAAATACTTCAGAAACTTGAGAAATAATTTGTAAAACAATAATAATATACATCCATTCCATCCTTTATGGACTGTAAATGGGTTCTCTTGTAAAGAAAATTTACACTGGCAAATTTATATCATTCTGATAGGACCTCGTTCTGCCATAATATCCACCGAAATCTCAGTCCAGGGGGAGATAACTCCTGTATGGAATACAGTATGCAGTAACCTCAATTGTATACTAATGGACACACTGTGGATTATTTTAATCGAACTCCTGGTCTTCTTTCCACCTGCTTCCGAAAATAGCGCTTCAGGTATAACTAGGCAGTCAAAATTAAACAATCTGGCGTAATGATACATCTCCGCTCCGTAACGGAGTCTACATTAAGATAATGTATAGACTCCACTATTATGCCTTAAAGGGTGCACTCCGGAGATTCTTTTATTCGGCATGGAATAGACTATGGGTCCGTTTTTCGGCCACCAGTTGTCGCAAACCCTTCAACCCAAATCACTTATATGTATATGTTTTCTGAAAGAGCATGATGAAACTATTATTTTAAGATATAACACTGCTATGTTATAGAAAAATTTAACTCGAACATTCTCCTCCATGCTTGCTTCATTTTTCCTAGAAACCCCCTTAAAAATGTCGAAAAATGGTCAAATTCGGCTCAATTTCCAGAAAAATCTGTAAGAGCGATTTCAATTAAACTTCTTACTCACGTTCCCTGGTCCGGTCTCAACTTAAAAAGGCAAAAAAAGGGGGTGTCAACGTAACCGTTTTTTGTCAGATTTTCTTCCCGTAAATGAGTCCCGATTTTTAGGCACACCCAAGGCGCATAACTGAGGCAGGACAAACTTTACTCCATGATCCCGATCAGCGTGTAGACGTGGCCAGCACTCGATTTGTACGTACTCGTTTGCAGCGTTGATAATGCTGAATAGGATGGCATTATAGATACAAGCTATTAAGAAGACAAGAAGAATTATGATGTAGCAGAACAAGGGCTGTCTATCGTATTATGAAATTAGAGAGGGGCCATTACTACGAAACTGTGGAGGGCCACCTTAAGGGGCAGGATGTTTTTACGAAATTAATTATTCACATGTATAGTAATCTCAGAGTGTTTGCGAGTATGGCGGTATACAACACTTGTCAGTTATACATATTATTTTGGGAAATCCGACCCATAACTTTCCTCCTACCCCATCTTCGTTTTGATCACTTTTGCCAATTCTAGCAGGATTTTCGAGAACAAAACTCAAAGTGAACCTATTTCTTCTTAATAATGGTCATCCATTCGGCAATATGAAGGCCGTGGTTGCTTTTCCGCTTTCCAATGATAGCAGAAACGCGGGAAAATGCAAATAAGAGATGTAACCAAGTCAAATTATTGGGTAATTTTGCACTAAATTTTCTCCTAGAAACATGGGAAATACTTCAGAAACTTGAGAAATAATTCGTAAAACCATAATAATATACATCCATTCCATCCTTTATGGACTGTAAATGTGTTCTCTTGTAAAGAAAATTGACACTGGCAAATTTATATCATTCTGATAGGACCTCGTTCTGCCATAATATCCACCAAAATCTCATTGCAGGGGGAGATAACTCCTGTAGGGAATACAGTATGCAATAACCTCAATAGTATACTAATGGACACACTGTGGATTATTTTAATCAGACTTCTTAGTTAACTAACCACCTGCTTCCCACGAAACAGCCAGGTGCTGTAACTAAGCAGTCAAAATTAATCTGGCGTAATGATACATCTCCGCTCAACGTAACAGAGTCTACATTAAGATAATGCATAGACTCCACTATTATGCCTTAAAGGGTGCACTCCGGAGATTCTTTTATTCGGCATGGAATAGACTATGGGTCCGTTTTTCGGCCACCAGTTGTCGCAAAACTTTCAACCCAAATCACTTATATGTATATGTTTTCTGAAAGAGCATGATGAAACTATTATTTTAAGATATAACACTGCTATGTTATAGAAAAATTTAACTCGAACATTCTCCTCCATGCTTGCTTCATTTTTCCTAGAAAACCCCTTAAAAATGTCGAAAAATGGTCAAATTCGGCTCAATTTCCAGAAAAATCTGTAAGAGCGATTTCAATTAAACTTCTTACTCACGTTCCCTGGTGCGGTCTCAACTTAAAAAGGCAAACAAAAGTGGGTGTCAACCTAACCGTTTTTTGTCAGATTTTCTTCACGTAAATGAGTCCCGATTTTTAGGCACACCCAAGGGGCATAACTGGGGCAGGACAAACTTTACTCCATGATCCCGATCAGCGTGTAGACGAAGCCAGCACTCGATTTGTACGTACTCGTTTGCAGCGTTGATAATGCTGAATAGGATGGCATTATAGATACAAGCTATTAAGAAGACAAGAAGAATTATGATGTAGCAGAACAAGGGCAGTCTATCGTATTATGAAATTAGAGAGGGACCACTACTACGAAACTGCGGAGGACCACCTTAATTAAGGGGCAGGATGTTTTTTTTACGAAATTAATTATTCACATGTATGGTAATCTCAGAGTGTTTGCGAGTATGGCGGTATACAACACTTGCCAGTTATACATATTATTTTGGGAAATCCGACCGATAACTTTTCCCCTACCCCATCTTTGTTTTGATCAATTTTGCCAATTCTAGCAGGATTTTCGAGAACAAAACTCAAGATTAACCTATTTCTTCTTAATAATGGTCATCCATTCGGCAATATGAAGGCCGTGGTTACTTTTCCGCTTTTCAATGATAGCAGAAACGCGGGAAAATACAAATAAGCGATGTAACCAGGTCAAATTATTGGTAATTTTGCACTCAATTTTCTCTTAGAAACATGGGAAATACTTCAGAAACTTGAGAAATAATTTGTAAAACTATAATAATATACATCCATTCCATCCTTTATGGACTGTAAATGGGTTCTCTTGTAAAGAAAATTTACACTGGCAAATTTATATCATTCTGATAGGACCTCGTTCTGCCATAATATCCACCGAAATCTCAGTCCAGGGGAAGATAACTCCTGTATGGAATACAGTATGCAGTAACCTCAATTGTATACTAATGGACACACTGTGGATTATTTCAATCGAACTCCTGGTCTTCTCCACCTGCTTCCGAAAATAGCGCTTCAGGTATAACTAAGCAGTCAAAATTAAACAATCTGGCGTAATGATACATCTCCGCTCCGTAACGGAGTCTACATTAAGATAATGCATAGACTCCACTATTATGCCTTAAGGGTGCACTCCGGAGATTCTTTTATTCGGCATGGAATAGACTATGGGTCCGTTTTTCGGCCACCAGTTGTCGCAAAACCTTCAACCCAAATCACTTATATGTATATATTTTCTGAAAGAGCATGATGAAACTATTATTTTAAGATATAACACTGCTATGTTATAGAAAAATTTAACTCGAACATTCTCCTCCATGCTTGCTTCATTTTTCCTAGAAAACCCCTTAAAAATGTCGAAAAATGGTCAAATTCGGCTCAATTTCCAGAAAAATCTGTAAGAGCGATTTCAATTAAACTTCTTACTCACGTTCCCTGGTCCGGTCTCAACTTAAAAAGGCAAAAAAAAGGGGGTGTCAACCTAACCGTTTTTTGTCAGATTTTCTTCCCGTAAATGAGTCCCGATTTTTAGGCACACCCAAGGGGCATAACTGAGGCAGGACAAACTTTACTCCATGATCCCGATCAGCGTGTAGACGAAGCCAGCACTCGATTTGTACGTACTCGTTTGCAGCGTTGATAATGCTGAATAGGATGGCATTATAGATACAAGCTATTAAGAAGACAAGAAGAATTATGATGTAGCAGAACAAGGGCAGTCTATCGTATTATGAAATTAGAGAGGGGCCATTACTACGAAACTGCGGAGGACCACCTTAATTAAGGGGCAGGATGTTTTTTACGAAATTAATTATTCACATGTATGGTAATCTCAGAGTGTTTGCGAGTATGGCGGTATACAACACTTGCCAGTTATACATATTATTTTGGGAAATCCGACCGATAACTTTCCCCCTACCCCATCTTTGTTTTGATCAATTTTGCCAATTCTAGCAGGATTTTCGAGAACAAAACTCAAAATTAACCTATTTCTTCTTAATAATGGTCATCCATTCGGCAATATGAAGGCCGTGGTTACTTTTCCGCTTTCCAATGATAGCAGAAACGCGGGAAAATGCAAATAAGCGATGTAACCAAGTCAAATTATTGGTAATTTTGCACTCAATTTTCTCTTAGAAACATGGGAAATACTTCAGAAACTTGAGAAATAATTTGTAAAACCATAATAATATACATCCATTCCATCCTTTATGGACTGTAAATGTGTTCTCTTGTAAAGTAAATTTACACTGGCAAATTTATATCATTCTGATAGGACCTCGTTCTGCCATAATATCCACCGAAATCTCAGTCCAGGTGGAGATAACTCCTGTATGGAATACAGTATGCAGTAACCTCAATTGTATACTAATGGACACACTGTGGATTATTTTAATCGAACTCCTGGTCTTCTTTCCACCTGCTTCCGAAAATAGCGCTTCAGGTATAACTAAGCAGTCAAAATTAAACAATCTGGCGTAATGATACATCTCCGCTCCGTAACGGAGCCTACATTAAGATAATGCATAGACTCCACTATTATGCCTTAAAGGGTGCACTCCGGAGATTCTTTTATTCGGCATGGAATAGACTATGGGTCCGTTTTTCGGCCACCAGTTGTCGCAAAACCTTCAACCCAAATCACTTATATGTATATGTTTTCTGAAAGAGCATGATGAAACTATTATTTTAAGATATAACACTGCTATGTTATAGAAAAATTTAACTCGAACATTCTCCTCCATGCTTGCTTCATTTTTCCTAGAAAACCCCTTAAAAATGTCGAAAAATGGTCAAATTCGGCTCAATTTCCAGAAAAATCTGTAAGAGCGATTTCAATTAAACTTCTTACTCACGTTCCCTGGTGCGGTCTCAACTTAAAAAGGCAAAAAAAAGGGGGTGTCAACCTAACCGTTTTTTGTCAGATTTTCTTCCCGTAAATGAGTCCCGATTTTTAGGCACACCCAAGGGGTATAACTGAGGCAGGACAAACTTTACTCCATGATCCCGATCAGCGTGTAGACGAAGCCAGCACTCGATTTGTACGTACTCGTTTGCAGCGTTGATAATGCTGAATAGGATGGCATTATAGATATAAGCTATTAAGAAGACAAGAAGAATTATGATGTAGCAGAACAAGGGCAGTCTATCGTATTATGAAATTAGAGAGGGACCATTACTACGAAACTGCGGAGGACCACCTTAATTAAGGGGCAGGATGTTTTTAACGAAATTAATTATTCACATGTATGGTAATCTCAGAGTGTTTGCGAGTATGGCGGTATACAACACTTGCCAGTTATACATATTATATTGGGAAATCCGACCGATAACTTTCCCCCTACCCCATCTTTGTTTTGATCAATTTTGCCAATTCTAGCAGGATTTTCGAGAACAAAACTCAAAATTAACCTATTTCTTCTTAATAATGGTCATCCATTCGGCAATATGAAGGCCGTGGCTACTTTTCCGCTTTCCAATGATAGCAGAAACGCGGGAAAATGCAAATAAGCGATGTAACCAAGTCAAATTATTGGTAATTTTGCACTCAATTTTCTCTTAGAAACATGGGAAATACTTCAGAAACTTGAGAAATAATTTGTAAAACCATAATAATATACATCCATTCCATCCTTTATGGACTGTAAATGTGTTCTCTTGTAAAGAAAATTTACACTGGCAAATTTATATCATTCTGATAGGACCTCGTTCTGCCATAATATCCACCGAAATCTCAGTCCAGGTGGAGATAACTCCTGTATGGAATACAGTATGCAGTAACCTCAATTGTATACTAATGGACACACTGTGGATTATTTTAATCGAACTCCTGGTCTTCTTTCCACCTGCTTCCGAAAATAGCGCTTCAGGTATAACTAAGCAGTCAAAATTAAACAATCTGGCGTAATGATACATCTCCGCTCCGTAACGGAGTCTACATTAAGATAATGCATAGACTCCACTATTATGCCTTAAAGGGTACACTCCGGAGATTCTTTTATTCGGCATGGAATAGACTATGGGTCCGTTTTTCGGCCACCAGTTGTCGCAAAACCTTCAACCCAAATCACTTATATGTATATATTTTCTGAAAGAGCATGATGAAACTATTATTTTAAGATATAACACTGCTATGTTATAGAAAATTTAAACTCGAACATTCTCCTCCATGCTTGCTTCATTTTTCCTAGAAAACCCCTTAAAAATGTCGAAAAATGGTCAAATTCGGCTCAATTTCCAGAAAAATCTGTAAGAGCGATTTTAATTAAACTTCTTACACACGTTCCCTGGTCCGGTCTCAACTTAAAAAGGCAAACAAAAGTGGGTGTCAACCTAACCGTTTTTTGTCAGATTTTCTTCCCGTAAATGAGTCCCGATTTTTAGGCACACCCAAGGGGCATAACTGAGGCAGGACAAACTTTACTCCATGATCCCGATCAGCGTGTAGACGAAGCCAGCACTCGATTTGTACGTACTCGTTTGCAGCGTTGATAATGCTGAATAGGATGGCATTATAGATATAAGCTATTAAGAAGACAAGAAGAATTATGATGTAGCAGAACAAGGGCAGTCTATCGTATTATGAAATTAGAGAGGGACCATGACTACGAAACTGCGGAGGCCCACCACAGGAGAGTTCCAATTGTTGCAGGGAATGTATTCATCCGCGGTGATGCGGTCTGGCGGTGATGCGGTCGCGGGAAAAAGCTTCCGCGGAGAAAAAGTAGTCCCCAGACTTCAAAGACGCTGCATGGTCCGATGGGGTCGAGTGAGGTATCAAAGTGAAGCATTCCTGAAGGGGCGTCTAATGGGCTGGGTGTGGGGTTGAAATATCGGTATTCTGCGCATGCGCGGTGGCCAAAGTGTATGGAAATAGACGTTTTGGAGCTAGGGGAGCCACTAATGGTCAAATGGGGTCATGTGAGGTATCAATGTGAAGCATTCGTGAAGGGGCATCTGATGGGCTGGGTGTGGGGTTGAAATATCGGCATTCTGCGCATGCGCGGTGGCCAAAGGGTATGAAAATAGACGTTTTGGAGCTAGGGGAGTCACTAATGAGCCGATGGAGTTGAGTGAGGTTTCAATGTGAAGCCTATGTGAGGGGACATCCGATTGGACTAGGGTCTCGGCCGTTGTCCACATTCTGGGAAAAGGGTGTGGAAATACACGTTTTAGGGTTTAGGTGAGCCCCTAATGATCCTATGGGGTCATATGAGGTATCAGTGTGAAGCTGTCGTGAGGGAGCATCCGTCTGGGCTAGTGTCTCGGCCGTTGTCAATAGTCTGCGCATGCGCGGTGGACCAAGGGTATGGAAATAGACGTTTCGGGATCTAGGTGGGTCCCTGGTGGGCCGATTGGGTCAAGTGAGGTATCAAAGTGAAGTATATTTCAAGCATGGGTGGGTCCATGTAAAATTTCTCCTGAAAAAAAACGGAACACGGACTTTATCGAAAAATCCGGGAAAATGCCTATATGGGCTATGGGGGGTATATAGGTCGCGCCGGGCTTAACGGGGCTTGCCTATCAATAGAGTTATCTCCCCCTAGTTCCAGGGAGGGTGTATGTAAAAATTTTCCTGAAAAAATACGGAACACGGACTTTATCCTAAATTACGGGAAAATGCCTATAACCTACTTCTCGACATTTGCGGTATAGGTTGTGGGGTCTCGTTTTCTTAGTCTCGTCAAGACAAACATGATAGGAAGTGTCGCGGAGCGAATCGTTGAAATTTTTGGAAAAAGTTCAGGGAGACCCATATAGTCCCATACTAGGGGTATTGGACCAATGTTTGTCCCACTGGGAAACCTACTTGTAGACATTTGCGGTATGGTTGTTTGGATTTGTTTTCTTAGTCTCGTCAAGACAAACATGATAGGAAGTGTCCCGGCACGAAACGGTGAAATTTTTGGAAAAAAGTTCGAGGTCTGTATATAGACCCATATAGACCCATATACGGGCTATGGGGGTATATAGGTCCAACGTTTGTCCCACTGGGAAACCTACTTCTAGACATTTGCGGTATGGTTGTTTGGATTTGTTTTCTTAGTCTCGTCAAGACAAACATGATAGGAAGTGTCCCGGCACGAAACGGTGAAATTTTAAAAAAAAGTTCGAGGTCTGTCTATAGCCCCATATAAGCCCAATGTATCCATACTGGGTGGACGTGTTGGAGTCTAGGTGAGTCCCTGGTGGTCCAATGCTGTCGTATGAGGTCTTATTTTGAAGCGGTCATGCAGGAGCACTTGACTACACTAATGATTCGTACGTTGTCAATATTCTGCGCATGCGCAGCCTGCCCGTAGTATAGAAAGCAGCCATTTTTGGGGGTGTGTGTGGATGTGTTTGGTTAGAGATGGGCTATTCACGGTTTGAATGGGTCGTGTGAGGTATCAATGTGAAGCCTATGTAATGGAGCATCTGATGGCGTGGATGTGGGGTAGAAATATGGTCATTCTGCGCATGCTCAGCCTGGCCGTAGTATAGAAAGCAGGCATTTTGGGGAGTATGTGGGTGTGTGTTTGGGGTAGAGATGGACCGCTATGGGTCCGAATGGGTCGTGGAAGGTGTCAAAGTGAAGCTTGTGTGGGGTAGAGTCAGAATGGCGTGTTTTTAAGTGCAAATCGCGTCAATCTGCGCATGCGCATTTGGGTGTAGTAAGTAAAGTGGCCATTTTGGGGGTGTGTGTGGAAGTGAGTTTGGGGTAGAGATGGACCATCCTTGGTCCGAATGCGTCATGGGAGGGGTCATGTTGTAGCTCTCGGGGTATAGATCCCGATTTGAGGGATATCCACAGCATCTGTGACGTCATTGGTGACGTCATCAGGACGAGTAGTAGCGAAAGTGGGCATTTTTTAGCAGTGAAGGATGATATTTGGTGTAGAGATGGACCATCCGCGGTGCGAATGCGTCGTGTGAGGTGTCATCTTGTAGCAACGCCCACCAACGCCATTCTTAATGCTTCAACGCCCTGGTGAAATAGCTCAGAAGCTCTGATATTTCATGGAATTGTCACTAATTCTTCAAAATGCAGTGACGCCCGTCAACGCCCGCCGTTACACCTTAACACTCTACCATAACGCCATGAAATAGACCGGAGAGAGAACAACAACAGCAACAACAACAAAGATGACACATGAGAGAACAACAACAACAAGAAGTTTTTTTTCATATAGTTTATTCTCCCCAATGTTACATCATACCCATGCTGGGGGAGCGGCGTTGGGTATATTTACAATTCAAGAAGATTCTTGTCCAATCAGAGGCCACCATTTGCATCTGTCATATTCGTTCCTGTCCGTTAGATGTATTCTTGTCCAATCAGAAGTCTCCATTTCAGAAAGTTCTATCTTCGGCCATGTTCGCTCTGAACCGTTTATTCTAATCATCGTCGGGCAGGCCAGAATACCGTTGAGGCAACATATCCTTAGATAGTTGTTTGCGCATTCTGAGTATCTATCAGTGCATGGGTGAATACTTTCATCCGATGGGGGTGGTGGTCAGTTTAACCACGAAGAACGTAACATTGGTAACCCTCTCCACTATCCACTTGGTGTTGGAGCGCTGTTCATAGGCCCATTCCAAGGGATCCACAGTGTCCACTTGGTCCAGCACGGGCTCTAGCGACGCAAGATTGGTGATTGTGAAAGGATGGTCGTACACTGGGTTGATGGCACTGGAATAGAAATAGCGCAATTCACCCGTCATCTTATGGCATAAGATGTACCCAAATGCTACATTTAATGTGAAGGATGTAGGTTGGTCATTGAAGATGGCTTCCACGTAGCTGCTTAGACGAGCGAGGTCGGTCAGTCGGAAATTGTACAAGTCCAATATAGGGCGATGACGGTGGAAACAGTGTCGGATCATGGACCAATGGCGTCGATACATCTCACTCACTGGATGATCGTCGGGTAAGAGATCGCTGGGAACATCCACCGCATCTTCCAGAAAATGTTCGTTGTTGTCAGGCGTATGACTGGGAACAGTAATGCTAGGGACCGGCTGGATAGCTAGGCTCTTCTGAGCTGTAGGTATAGGCGGGCTCTCCGTGATCGCATCACCAGTGGCATTCGTCTCCCCGGGTTCATCTTCAGTGAGTCTGTCCCTCCTGGGTGCCTCTTTAGTGGAAAGTTGTCCCTCATGCCGTGGTGACGGACCGCAATCAACGTTTTAACTGATTGGGTCGTTTGAAGAGTTGACCACATTCTTCGCAACTTTCATGGCGCTGTAAATGATCCGGGCGCTGAAACGACAGTGTAGGCCTACATATCGTACAGCTATACCGGGCGGTTCCGTCGTGCTTGGTAGCCTAATGGCGGCGCAAGTCGTGCAGACGAGTGAATGATTTCGAGCACGTAGTACAAGTGAACATCTTGGTGGTTGACAAGAGTGTCTGATAAAACGGCCAGGTCGCTTCCCTTTTATAGCAAGCTAGCTGGTGATCTATTTTTAGCACAATCAGTTCAACTTGGACGTCAGCGACAAGAACCCGGATGTAGGCGCGGACGTCAAGTACAATCAACCTCCATGGGTTCTTCTGTTCACAGATGCATTCCGATAGAAACTGAAATATCCGGATAGTTCCCGTTATCTGTGACGTCATCGGTGACGTCATCAGTACGAGTAGTAGCGACAGTGGCCATTTTAGGAAAGTGCAGGAAGGTATTTGGGGTAGAGATGGACCCTCCTTGGTCCGAATGTGTCGTGTGGGGTGTCATTTTGTAGCTCTCGGGGTGTAGACCCTGATTTGAGGAATGTTCACAGCATCTTTGACGTCATCGATGACGTCATCAGTACGAGTAGTAGCGAAAGTGGGAATTTTGGGGCAGTGAAGGAAGGTATTTGGTGTAGAGATGGACCATCCTTGGTCCGAATGCGTCCTGTGGGGTGTCATTGTCCTGTATTGTACCATATTTGTCCTGTATTATACGATATATGTTCTGTATTATACCAAATCTGTGCTGTATTATACAGTATCTGTCCTGTATTATACCAAATCTGTGCTGTATGATACCACAGGTTTCCTGTATTGTACCATATATGTCCTGTATTATACATTATATGTTCTGTATTATACAATCGGATAGCGGTTGTCGTGAATAACAACAAGTTCAGCAATGTTTATATAGTTTATTATCCCTAATCTAACATCATACCCAGGCTGGGGGAGCCGCCCTGGGTATGTTTAGTATGTTCACAGCAAAACAAATTGAAATATCAAACACCATGTTTTATTATTTAACGCACCGTCACATTAGGTACAAGTGTTTACTGAGCTCAAGCCAACGATCAGCATGTAGACATAGAGAGTATGTGCGGCATGTTATGGTATTCATCAGTGCACGGGTGACGCATTCAACCGATGGCGGTGGTCGGTCAGCTTGGTAAGGAAAAACGTGACATTGGTTACCCTCTCTACCACCCATTATATGTTGGGGCGTTGACGATGTGCCCATCTCAAGGCATCCACGGTGTCCAGTATCTCCAGCATCGTCTCTAGTGACCTCCGGTTAATGATGGTGAACGGCTGGTCAGACACATAGCTATTATTGCCGGGATAATAATACCGTAACTGGCCCGTCTTTTTGTGACGTAAGATGTACCCGAAAGCGACATTCAATTTGAAGGCCGTAGTTTGATCTTTGAAGATGGCTTCCACGTAGCTGCGTAGACGGGTGCGGTTGGTCAGTGGGAAATTGTAAATATCTTGAATAGGGCCATGAGGGTGGAAACATTGCCGTGTCATGGACCAATGGCGCCGATCGATGTCACTCACTGGATGGTTGTCCTGTAAGAGATCGCCCAGAAAATGTTCGCTGTTGTCAGGCGTATGACTCGAAAC